>JAPDSC010157496.1:3049-55967 GCA_026290005.1 Latrodectus geometricus | reverse complement strand
ATATATATATATATATATATATATATATATATATATATATATATTATCTTGATTATATTAAATATTGCTGATAAAGAATGAATAGTAAAATGATTTTTCTTTTCTAAGGAAAAGCCATTAGTTCGAGCTGCAGCATTTCGCTTATTTGGTGATTTATCAAAATTCGGAAATGGGCCATCAAAAGAACAGTTCCTTGATCAAGTGCACAACAATTTAGTTGTATTTCTTCTTCATTTGAATGATGAAGATAAAAATGTTATAAAGGTAATTCTTCTTAAATACAATGTAGTTCAAACCTTTGGAGTATACTTTTTGATTTATTATTTTATGTATGCTGAAGAAATAGAAAACAATGTACAGATATGCATATACAAATAACAAAGGTATACAACCAATCAATGATATAATGCCTTGGCAACACCTGTGTAAGGCTAAAAACTATTCTTACTAAACAATTAGGTGGGTTATTGCTATGGTAGAATATCAATATTTAAAAGATTTTGAACATGGTTTATTGTTAATGAATAAGAGATAGAATCTTTGAGGTTGCAATGCTGCATCCCAATTATCAAAAGTCTCTATTGAATGGTTAGTAAAGTCATTCTATTATGCATTTCTACTAGCCACTTAAATCCACAGCCATGAACATTATTCAGCAGATCAGGAAGATCTTGTAGATTTTTTAATTGCTCTGCAGACTTTTTGGTGTGAATTGCCTTAATGAGAAGCATTTAAATGTTTCTCAAGCTCATTTTACACCATATTGTGACACTTTCTGGTTGTATGTGCACTAAATAATATTAATTAGATGTAACAGTTTTTTATATCATTATTTTGAGAAATGATAGTGATTATATTTTTGTTTATTATTTTTAGACATACTAGAGTAATTATCTTTGAACTGTCAAACAGAGGAACAAATTCGAGATCTAAAAAATATAATGTGGGATAGTGTGATTTTTTTTACATTCTACTTTCTTTCAGTGTATTTCTAATGAATTGTTATTTAGTTCAATCAACAACTGAAGTCTTTAATTTTTTTAATTGATTAAAATACATGAATCAAAATGCTTGGTGATTTCTGAAACCTTCAAAGAAAAACAATATTCAACTTTACAATCTTAAACAATTAAATATTTTTTAATTTTATAGGCATGTAAATATGGATTGAGACAACTGGGGCCTATTCTTGAATGTGAAGAAATAAATTCTATGTTTCAGAAACTTTTAATTGAAGAAGCTCATTTATATTATGGTGAATTTATTAATGATCTTACAAAAGTTATGGTAAGCGTTTCATTATAAGAATTCTCTAATTCTGTGATTTTTCCAGTTCTTTTATTTTATGCATGTACCTTATATTTACCTGTATTCCATTCTCATAAAAAAACATTTATTTTTACGTATGTGTATTATATTTATCATATTAAATCACTCTCTGCCTCGTTTCTTTTTATAAAATTTACTTTTATTACATTGCATTATGTATTATAATATAAATTGCATAATTTCTATCTTTCACTCACGTTGTGAATAGTTTATTTAGATATAACTGAAATTTTGTTAAAGTGTCAAGCTATGTTGCTTTTTACAATTATTAAACTAATTTTGATGTATTCCTTAACCACGTGTTATGAGAATCATGCCAAGTAGCCAAAAGTTAAAAACTACTATCCTTATTGTTTTTGTAGTTATTAGATGTTAAAAATTTTATTTGTGTGATATTTTATTTTCAGCTTAAAAATAATTGATTGAGGAGTATTGGTCAAGAAACAATGACATAAAAACACTTGTCTAATAAAAATGGAATGGAGATTCTACAGTACTAAGTTTCATATGAACAATATTCATAATTAAGCTTAATAGATACTGGGAATCTCTGATTACACATCTTTTTTTCTTCAAAAGCATTTATAATTTCTAAAAAATGTACTTAATGTCTGGGAATTTTGTGGAATAGTTACTTCTAAGCTTCACACAGAAGCAATGTTTCTGAATGATGTAGCTTAGTTATTTCTAGTGCAAAATTAATTTGTTGAACTAGTCAACTTATTTTATAGCTGTCAACATTTTTCTGAAATTGACATCTTTGTGTATGGCAGATTAAACTGCCTATCACTTCCTGGAACAAATGATTCATATGATTGCTTGTTGCATTTGAACTTTCAGTTAAGTCTTCCCTTTAATTAATTCATTTAACAATGATAACTACAGTAAGTCATATTTCCTAAATTTATTTTTGTCACTATCTACCCATAAACATGGCACCTTTACTGTGGTGGTCTTATTAGTTAGAGCATTCCTCTCACCATCGAAAGATAGATGGTTCAAATCCCCCCTTAATCAAAGATCTGTTGTCTTCAGTATAGGTGGCAGGTCAAGTTTTTGAAATTTTTTGTTTCTAAGTTGGGAACCGACTCTCACTAAAATGGTAGAACCGAACTCTGGTTTAGGTACTGTAAAGTATGCTGGTGTACACACTATCTACTCATCATATCTTTTGTAAATGTTTCGACTGGCTGTGCCTGTACTTCGAGGCTCCTGGGTTCTAAGGACCCTCACCCTCTTCTGGAAGGTGTTAGGAGCTGGTAAACTATAACTGTTGTGAACTGACATATAATTGGTTGCAAATACTTAGGGGCATGGCTAGTAAGATTTTACAATTTAAGTGATAATAAACTATGAAGAATGAATTATTTGATTATATTTAGTCTATTAAAAATCATTACATAAGTTTAAATAGTAAAAAACTGGAAGTAAGAGTTAATTTATTTTGGAGCTTGAAAGTAAGAAGTAAGTTTAAATAGCTTATCCATAGGGAATGTGATTTCTTTTAACTCACCAAAAAGCTCTCGAATGGGAATGCCCTTAAAAATTTCTTTAATAAGCCAATAAATCTCGGAATTCATTTCCGGAAGGAAGATCATCTGAGGGGTTTGATTTGAAATAAGGAGGGGAAGGAGTGGTAGATATCTTTTGCCCACTGACCCAGGTCTCTAATTTGTTTGATTTGATATTATTTACAATTATCAATATCTCGATTAATAAATAGCTCGTAATTTGTAATCAAGTTATAAATTAAGAGCTGTTTCATTTTATATTGTATTTCTGATTTACTACATATTTGATGATTAATTTATTGGTATTTTAAAACTTTCATCTTTCTAATCCCCTAATCTGTATCAGATCCATGACTGACTGCCTCCCCCTCAACCAGAGTTATGCAGAAAGTCACTCTGATTTTAAAAACTAAAAGCTGTTTCATTTTATATTGTATTTCTGATTTACATAATTATTTGATGATTAATTTATTGGTATTTTAAAACTTTCATCTTTCTAATCCCCTAATCTGTATCAGATCAGATCCATGACTGCCTCCCCCTCAACCAGGGTTGTGCAGAAGGTCACTCTGATTTTAAAAACTAAAAACCCCTAAACAATTTTATTCATATTAGTATCCGTTTTTATAACTGTTTAGATTATATCTAAATATATTAATTAGTAATTTGAGTTAAAAAAAAAATAAAGTATAGGTAAACTTTTTCACATTGATAGTTTGAAAGTAAAAATTAAAATTATGAACTAAATTAAATTAATTGATTTCATGTTAAAAAGTTTTAAGCTTTGATTCTAGAATAGATTTTTTTCCTGAAGATAAAATCTTAAAATGTTTGATATCTAAAATTTAAGTCTTTTTTTTTTTCAGAATAGAATGCCACTTGCGTTTAAAAATAAATGATCATAAAAATATTTGATCAAAATTTCTGTAAATATAAAGTATTTGTCATTATTCGATCCAAATACTATTATATCAACTAGATCAGATATAATATATTTTGATTGTCTTTAAAGTTTTATTATTTTCAAGATGGATTGTGCTAAAAAAAATATTTTTATATTCTTACTACATCATAACTATTGAGATATATTTAAGAAATTCTTTGTAAATAACTATTTTAATATTTTTAGCAAAGAATACAATTCATTTCATAGATTTAATTATTTTTACTCAATTTTTTGGGGGGAGTCACAATATCAAGATTTTTGACTTAATATTAAATTTGTCCCACATTTTCATATGACATTGCAATAGAAGAATGAGTTCTCAATAAATATCTTTTATTCATAATACAAATTAACAAAAAAAGGTTTGTTTGCTATGGGGTCAATAAATACCATTAAATTTTATTATAGGTGTATCTTAAATAGCAAAATTGCAAAGATATATTCCTAAAAGTGCCTCTTAAATTTGACACTGAAATTTTATATTTCATAGGAAATCATGTTTTAAACTGATTTGTAATTTTTGAACAAGGAATTAAAGTTCTATTTCTAACAAATGGTTAAACAGTTAAATATGATTCTTACATCAAATATGGATTTTTTGTTATTGTGAAATCACTAAACTGTATGTTTCAGTCTAATTAGTCATCGAGCTAGTGATAACCAAATGGTTATCGCTCTGGGCTTTAGCTCAACAATTTGTAGGTTTGAATTCCAGTTCGGCACAGATGTTTGTAGTGAAATCTTTGTTAACCTGTAGATTCCAGTCTAATTATCCGTAGTGCAGAAATGACCGTTGATACCTAACCTAATTTAACCTAATTAGAATAATTTAAAATAATTATCAAGCCTAATTAGTCCTTATGTGCAAAATATGATGGTAGAACTGCTTTTTGGCCAATTTTCTTTTAGAAGATACTTATTCGAAGACCTTAGAATAAATGTCTTCCAATTTTTAACTTTGTAAAATGTCTTCCAATTTCAACTAAATATTGAGTGGTTAATTTAACATATCAGTTAAGCTTGTCTTTGTATCCTCACTTCACTGATTTTTTCTACTCTTTTACCTGAAGTTAAAATGTTTTTAATGGTATTGTGAATTCTTCATTGAAATATATTGAAGTTTCATTTACATTTATTCCAGTATGCCAAAGATGTTTTTTGTGATTAATTTATCAAAATAATTAATGTTTAATTTTTGATAGTCTACAAAACTGATTCACATTAAGTCTGAACCCTTAAAATTTACTATCCATTTGTATCTATTTTAAATTTGCATGTCATTGCTACTATTCATCAGGATAAGTGATTTGTTTAATAGATATTTTAAATACATTTTAGGTATTTTGTATCCAAAATATCAATTTATCTTAAGATTAGTGTCATTTACAATCCTTAGATTCAGTTGTGTTATTTATAATATTAAATCAATTCATAGGGAAATAAAGTATTGATTATTTAAAAGAGAACACATTTAAATTAAAGTGAAATTATTAAAATTATTGAGAAACTTAGCTTTATACCCAAATTTTAGCGAATATTTTTTTCATAAATAATATTTGTTTTTGTTGACTAATTGTACATAAAATTTTAAAAACTATAGATTCTTTTGGTTTAATCATTGAAATTCAAAGTTTTATGATAACTTCCTGATATTTTTCATATTATTTTAAATGTGGTTATTTGTTACATCTAATTGTAACATTATCATAAATATGAGAAGATATGAGACATTTTATGATTATTTAATATCAATAAGTACTGTGATTTTGTCTGAAAGTATGATTATTATAGAACAATATTATAGTCAACTATATCTATATTTATACTTCTTTACTTTTTAAGATATTAATTATCTTATGTAATAATTAATATGTGTTTTTATATATAATATATATAATATATTTTTAGATATCCAAATTTCCTGACAAAATAGGATTTTACGCAACAAATTGTATGTCATATTTAAAAAGTCATAATTGTACCATTCAGTGTAATGCAACTGCATTCCTAGGTAAAGTATTTTAACTTGTTTCAATATAATTTTATTTAATGATGTTATAAATTCTGATAGTTTGAATGCTTTTTTGTTTACTTTTTGATACATTCATAGCTCTGGATACTTGTGTACATTTCATGCACATAAATATTTCTTTTGAGAAATATTTTCATCTAAAAATCATATATTTTGAGAAGTATTTCTTTCAGTTGCTAAAACTATATCTTCCTTCTCCTTTAGCAGATATATCAGTCTGTTGTCATGTTAATAATATGATGAAAATATTGAGTTCACATTTTTTTATATATAATATTATTACTTTTTTATTTATATAATCACTCACAATCCTAAATTAGTATCTTCTCAGTAGTAAATTTTTGGTACTTCTGTACTATGACAACTACTTTGGCAATATCTGATAATAAAAATTTTCATTGGCTAGACTAACACAATTTAAATAATACTTACATAATATTCTTTATTTTTAGTGGCTTCTATAACCTATGTTAATGGTTTTGGTTTTTTTAGGTAATAGGTGACCAGAAAAATATATTGTCATATTATTTTTCTGTCACCAGTTTTGGCTATATATCTAGGTAGTCATAATATATAAGTACTTAAATTTTTTTCCATTTTAGCGTCCAAAATCTAGAGCTTATCCATAATTTTTTGTGAATAAAAATAATTTCATTGATGATAAGTTAAAACCAAAAAGATTATAACTATGTTTCCAGGTTAAAAAACTTTTTTTATGATTCTTTTTGTTGAAAAATTACATTTTTGAAATTAGGCATAATAATCAACTTTTAAGTATATACATTAAATGTTTATATGAAATTCTCATGCAACTTGATAATATTGAATGTTGAGCTATTTCATGTCTAATTTACATATTTTTTTTTAACTTTTGCCTGCATCCATTTTTTTATACTTGTTTTTAACTTATATTTTATCCTGTTTAATTAATTATTCTTTACTTAGAACAGAAAAAAATATTATAATTTTTTTATTACATTTGAATAGTTTGGAAAGTAAATGTTAATATAATAAATAAAAACAAAATTTATTAAAAAACACATCTTTATATAATTTAATTCTATTTTCTAATTATAAGAAAGACAATTTGGAATGAGATAAATATTGATGTTATTTGATTTTTAATACACAAAAGGTGTTCAATAAATATTATAAAATAATTTAACTGAATTTAAAAATAAAATTAGAAAATATGTTTCGACTAAAACCTACCGATGATTTAAAAAAAAATTTCTTAACCATATAGCCAAAAAGTCTAAAATACTTATATTTTAAATTCTAGCTATTTTTTGAGATTATAAAAAAAGTTTAGTCAATTTTCTTATATTTTAAATCATTTTATTAAATAAATTTTATGTTAAACTTAAAAGAATGATCACAACAAACAGTTAATTAGTACAACAGATGTTTAGTGTTGCTCACCATATCTTTGTGTTAGGACATGGTTTTTCAATGCAGTCTGTCACTGTAAAATAACTAAAAAACAGGGTTTTTTTTTTTTTATGGATATTTTGTATTTTTCCAATATTCTTGCTTTGTAGCATATGTATATAGTCCATTGTTTATTAGGCTTATCTGTTATGTAATGTTAAGTACAAATGTGACTCATGGCAATTTAATAGTAGGACAACAATTTTTTGATGATCCCAGCCACACATAAATGATGGGAAATGACTGATATGTTGGATGAATGATATTTGGGAGTTTCTTATTTGGCTAAAAAATTAATGAATTGTGATAGAAAAATTTAATTCTGTGATTAGTCAGAATATCATAACTAGTGAATAAGTAAGAGCTATAGTAAAGTAGTTCTAGGTTGTAGTTTTTAGACATTTCTTGTTTAATTTTAAATTAGGATAAAGTAAAGTAGCTTTTGTACAAAAATTTCAGATAAGTTCAGAATATTTTTATGTAACTTTATTTTTTCTTTTATCTCAAAGATTAATTCAACTCATTTAAGTTTTAATTTATGTTTTAGTGGAAGGTAATTTCATGAAGTGCTAAGTTTTGAATCCATACATTTTAATTATATTTCTGGTGCCTGATATATGAGTGAAAATTTCCCTGCAATTTGTAAACTTTCATTTGACACATTAATTTATCAAATCATTTTTAAAAATTGTTTCCATAATTATTTATCAAGATATGTGCTGAACATTCTGGATAAGATTTATGTATTGTAAAATTATCTGCAAGCTCCTTATGTCCGTTGGTTTTATTGTAGGATATCTTTTGGGAAATCTTCCTATTGATAAGCAAAATTTAATACCGAAAGAAAGAATTTGTTCAGGTAAATATAATTTTTCCAATAGAAATTAATTAATAACATTATTTCAAAATTGAATATAATTCTAAGCCTGTTTTATTTTTAATCATAATTAGATTTCTGTAATTATTTTACTGCCCAATTACATTTTTTTTTATTTTTGTTAACATATTGTAAGAAATATTTATATACAACATTGTAAAGCAGAATGAGTTCCTTTATTAATTGTTATTATTGTAGCATGTGTACATTAATTTGTTGCTGATAATTAATTATTAAATTCAACTATATAAAATTCATTATTGATTGCATTATTCCTTATTTTATTTTTAACATGTATGCACTTTTTTCATTTCAAACTATTAGTTAAGAACATTACCTAAATTAAACTCTTACTTCTACTTTAATATTTGTCAATTAATTCTCTTTTTAAGTCATTTATTTAAACTTGTTCTTTTCTAGCTTTGTTGGCATTGTTAAAAGACCAGTCTGTAGATGTAAAAATAAGAGCAGCAGAAGCTTTAAGCTTGCTATATGATTACTGAATTTCTTAAATCAAAAATGACTGAAGCTTAGTTTATTTTCAGTTGCATAAATGAGTATTCTAATATCAAGTGTAGTGAAATTAATAATACAGTTATGCTTTCTTCTGTGTATGGATATATTCATTGCTCCAAATTTTTTTCTGACAACAATATCTTATACTGAAATATATATATAAGTGCTTTATAAAAAAAATGGGTGTGTATTTTGTATTTAATGATTGTATGAAACTTAAAATTTGTGAAGTTAAAATTGCTTTCTAAGGTCAATTACTTACATGTATGTGTGTGTGAAAATATCTATTTAGTAATACAGTGTGAAGAATTTCTAAATGTTAATTTACTTTTTTGTAATTATTATTTATATTTTGTACAAAATTGTTTATTTGCTAATAATTGGTGCATTTACTTAATTGATTCTTTAATATTGTTATTTTTAAATTTAAAGGCCGAAAGAACTAGTTAAATGTAGGCAAAATAAAATACCATTGTCTTCCTAATTAAATTGGTTTTTAAAACATTTGAATGATGTGATTCACTTGGGACCATTTTTAATATTAAGCAATAATTACTTTTTCTGTAATTGATTTGATTAAGAATAGGTTTTTTTATTAATTATGCAAATCAATTTTTTTTCTTAAATGTGTATTAATAATTTAAAATAATTATTACTATTAGATAATCATTTAAATTTCCACAAAAAAGATTTAATTAACTAATAAAATTTAATTAAAGTTTAACTAGATCACTTGTGTTGTATTTAAATTTTTCATTTGGGCATTAATTAAAATCGCAAACTTATAACAATGAGATACAATTTTAGTACATCAATTTTTTAGAAACTACAACATCAAGAAAGATGTGTTAATAAATTTTCTCCAACAAATCACTGATTAAAAATTTAAACTTCTCTACAATTTTATCTTTCAAATTTTTAGATTTTATTTCCCATTGTGAATTCAGTTCTTCAATTTATTTTATATTTATCAAATTTTATTTAGTATTGCTCTAACATACTAATAACGAAAAAATAAAACAGAATTTATGATTGGGAATTTTTAAATAAATTTTAACTTTTTGCTTTGAAATCAAAACAAATAATTGGATATATTTGTAATGGCTATTAAAAAAAATTAGAACGCACACAGAAACTGGAAAAGTAAATCTAAAGTAGATAAATTATTTACTTAATTTTTTCTGTAAAATAATTAAGTATTACCAGTATTCATAATTATTATATATGGCTTAAATGACTATATTTTTTAGGTGTGCCATTATTTTATTTGTGCAAATGTTTTATATTTTTGATTTTAACAATTGTTTATAGAAATCTTATTTTTGCATTGTTATTGTAAAATTGAATTTTAGTTATTAATTATATTGTAGATATATTTGTCTAAATGTCAATGTTGTATCTTATATTTGTATATAGACAGTTATAACATATTGGAATAAATATATGTTTTCCATTAACAGTTTATTTTATATGCTTTAAACTATAGAACAAAAAATATTTAAAGAAAAAAAATCAGGCTGTGAATTTTACAAGATAATGTATGCTAAACTATTTATTGGTAACAACGGTTAACACAAATCCTACATAAAATTATACAAAAAATAAATACAAATAAATAACACAATTCAGATACTACAACTATCTAACAAAATGTATACAATTTACAGAAGGTTTAACATAACAATAAATTAAAAATGCAGAGCTTGTAATGAGATTTCATTTTATAGCTGAAATCCAGCTACATAGATATCAAACATCACAGCCAATATTTGGCACATTCATTCCACCAAGCACTCAAGTATAAAAAGAAGTATTTGTATTAGAAAAAATGCACAAGTTCATATTCTTTCATGAAGAATATGATTTGGACGAAGTTCTATAGGAAGCATCCTACGATAAAGGCCAAATTTTATATTTGTATACTTGCAGATTTAAATATTATGTTCTAATCACTGATAAAAAAAAAATTCAACTTATAAGCAAAACTAATGGGAGAAATAGCATTTGTTTTGGAAGTGGGTAAAAGTAGATTAAATTGCTAAGTATATGCAATGATAGTTATTTTGTATCTCAAACATAGTTTACTTCTGATATATTACTTAGTTTTCTTGAAATAGGATCTAAGATTATTGTAATGCACTCTAATATCTACTGCATAAATAGCCTTATAGATATTTTTCTTCGTTAGACCTAATTCACATATTGTGAGACGAAATTGGGGAAATTCTCAAGTATCCACCCTTACAGGTGTGTATGTTGAAATTAGGACCAACCTCTGGATCTTGAAAATAGACAACATTTAGAATAAACATATTTTTGCTCATTATGCTTAACATGTTAAGCATTAAATGTCATCTAAGTTTCATCCTTATTATTCTTTTTTAATCAAAGTGTAGAGTTTTAATAATGCTAGGTCAATGTGTTATATATAATTGGAATTCCCACTCTTCTAGCTTGCCACTGGCTATTGTTCTGGCACATAGCAATATTAGAACTAAATTAGAATTATTTAAAGCTCATTGTTATGTTAGATGTGAACCTGAGATACACAAAAAGCAAATGTTAATGATCGCCAACATATCGTCTGGAGCATTTAAAGTGGAAATTCATATAAATACAAAAGAACAATGAGCTTTATATTCTCCAAGCATGTAGTTATCAATGAAACATTTTAATCTAAAATTCACAAGGTGAAACAAGGAAATTTTTATTCATAATTTGATTTCTCATTTAGAAAAGAATTGTATGTTTTCTAATGTTTGGTTCAAATTAGTTCACTTGGGCACAATATAAAAACGCACATTTAAATAGCACAACATAGCCCATGCGAGCTGAAACTCCACTGAGTGAATAAACTACACAAAAAATATTGTGTATAAATAAGTTTTAATTTAAACTTTTTAAAGAAATTACTTAAAGTGATTAAATTCTGAATATGAATTCTCATAAAATAACAACACGAAAATCTAAATATTTTATCTAATACAAACTCAAATACTTTAGAAGTCTCAAAAAGGAAATTGAAGGGCTTGCATAGCACATGTAATTTTTTTTAAAAAAATCAAGTTTCATTTAATTAAAGCATCTGTGTTCATAGAGTATTAGCATTATAGTTATAGATTTAGGTTGTTCGTTTCTTTCCAAAGTTACTGTTTATAAAACAGGGATGCACTATAAATTTTACTATAAATATTTTTATATTTTGGATTAAATTGATTCAAAATAGTAGGATGTGATTAATTTTTCAAACATTTTCATAAAGTATAAAATTCAAAACAGTTTTTCTACTTACATAAATTAGTTCAAAATATCTAATACAAAATGTTTTGTGTAAATTTATTCAAAATTTTATAGACACTTATAATAAAAACTTGATATGATTTTTTTTAATTATACCCACAAACATTAAGATCGTTATAAAAAGATTACTTTGTATAACATTACTAAATCAAACTTACACTTAAAATTGGCAAGCTTTTTGAATTCATCTGCTGGACTATATTTTTATGCTCATTTTACATCAAGATAAAAACATGCTTAATCAGTTAATTTCTAATTATTTACTAAGTAATGAAATCAGGTATTTTAACATTATTTTACACCATGGTGAAATTAAAATCATTAATAGCTGTATAGCATTCCACATTTTCATTATAAACAAACCATAACTTATTGCTGACTTACAACAATGATCATCTTGATATTTTGTTGATGTCCAAGATAATCATTGTAAGAAAACTACACCGAAATTATAATTCCAATCAAGCTTTCAAGCACCATTAAGTACGCCTTTTAAATGATACATTGGTACAAATGGTTAATTATTTTAATTTCAAGAAAGTTACTTAGAAAATATGAACTTTTAATAACTTATAATAAAAAAGCATAATATTAATTTCAATTTTACATGTTACTTAATAGACAAATCTGAATTTAAAAGTTGAGCTATAACAATTTTAGAAAATTACAAAAAATGTCATAATTTTTAAATGTCACAAAACAATCAAATGATGTCTATCCTTTAGTCATTCCGATTAGATTTTTTATCATAGAACAGTATTTTTGATTCCATATGAATTAATATTGATGCTTGATAAATACAAATTTAGTGAATTATAATTTGATAAACAAATATAAGAAATGAAACATGTTTTATTATTTTTACCATAATAAAATATTTAAACACATAATTTTAATTAATAAAATATTTAACACATATAATAACAACATAATTTATTATTTTATCCATAATAAATTATTTCTAATTAAAATAAATTATAAAACAAATCAAGTATCCAATAATATAAAAATCCTAGGGTAAGTAGTTATTTAGTAAGGGCACAAATCTCTTTATTTCTAATACTGCAAAATTTCTAAAGTATTATCTAAAAACATGCTCCCAACTTTTTTCTAAGAAACCTTCATGGACCTTTTCAATTTTCTGTATGAACAAAAACTGACACTGAATAAGAACTAAAAAAATCCAGGAAAAATGTTTAATTGTTTAGCTTTTCACGTTACATCATTAATCTATTATCATTACAATGGATCAAATTAGCCTTTTTATACAAATCTTGCTATTGCATGCACAAGTATTAATGTATCTATTTATGATAAATTTTAGCTGAGTCAAGAATTTGAAATAAGACCTCATCAAATTGGGGTAAAAAGAGAAAATATTCAAATGAAGCCAGTTGTTTTATTAACCAATTCATTGATTTTGTTTTTGAAATAACATCATACTTATTTATTATAATCATTTTGAAAAATGATTCTGATAATAAAATATTCATGTGTTATAAAGTTCAAAAATAATCTATTTCTGCACATAAATATTGCTTCCATTTAAAGTCTTTAGTTATTATGTAATAAACAGCTTAAATTCATCTAAAAGTAACAAAAGACTCAATATCTAGGTGACAAAGTGGTGTATCTTGTTCAAGAAGTACAAACATTTCTAGAGTTAAAAAATAATATGCAAGTTAGTTTTCCTGAGCATACAATGTTTCAAATGTTACTGTTAAAACAAGCAAATATATATATATATATATATATATATATATATAAACATGGCTAATTCAAACAAAGAAAAAGCAACAAATTAAAAAAACTTGGTTTAACTTTTATGAGTTAAACGAATTTTAAAAAATAAATAAAAAAACGTCATACACAACAACAAAGTTTCAACAAACAAATTCGAAAACATTAATGCAAAAAGGTTTATGCATTTTTTTGTACACAAAGCATAAGTAAATGTCATCTAAAAACATGTATTAATAATCCAAATTGTCATCTTCACTCATGGGATCTACTTGAGCAAAGCTACTGCTAGCATGCCTTGTCAGAAGGGCATGACTCGCTGAATTCCTCAACCTAAATAACAAAAATAAGCATCAATACCAACAAAATGAAAATATATTTAAGTAAGAATAATAAACACCATATATATATGATTTATAATAGTAGAAATTTGAATTCACATAAATTTTCAAAAATCTTCAAATAGTTTTGAGAAATATTTAGTTTATATTAGAAATAAAAAATGGATGATAGCTGTTACAGTTCTTTTTTTCTATTTAACTTCTTAATTACTTGATATGAGCAATAGAAAAAAGATATGGGCAAAAATATTTAATCAAACAATAGTTCTTTTTTAATAATCAAACATAACAAAAGTATATAAAATTAAAAAAAAATTATAAATATTTTAAATTGACATATTGATTAATTTATTTTGATTTAAATTTAAATAGAAATAGTTAAGAGATTTAATATTTAATTAAAAGGAAGAGTAGTTAGTACTAACCGTAGGTATTTCTGTAGCATCTTTGTCTTTTCTAGATGGATAAAACCAAAGCCACAAGAAGAGAAAAAGAGAGATAAATGTTATTAAAGATAAACAGAACAAAGTTGTTAATTTCAGTAGAATTTTTAGTAAATTCAGTGACTTAAAAGGAACAAATGATAATTGAAATAATAATTTAAAATAAATTCAGTTCAAAGAAATCTAAAGGTTTAAAAACAATTTTAGCATTAAAATACCTAGTTTGCAAATGTTCTACTTGTACTTGCAGGCCTTCTATTTGCTCTTGGAGTTCATCATTTGTTCTCTGGAGTTTTCTTATGTTATTAGTGGCACTATCAACCTATAATTAATTACAAGAAATAATTTTAAGAAATGCAGTTATGTTTCTTTTCAGTCAGAAACACATAGTAAATTATGTAAAATTATGATTTACTTCATCTTCAGCAGCTGCCAACTCCTTTTTCAGCTCTTCAATCCTACCTCTCAACTTTTTAACTTCAGCTTCATATTGTTCTGATCGACGCAAAGCATGAGCCAGTTCAGATGATTTGTCTTGTAAAACTTTTTTCAATTTGGTATGTGCATGCTTCAAATCGGCTAATTCCTGTAATATTATTTAAAAAAAAATAAGCACGAATTTTTTATTATAGAATTAGAAGAACATTTTAATTCATTATTATATAACAATGTATATTAAATTAAAATTTACTGAAATGTAAATTGATACTTTGAGTAACCAAAAATATATGAGCACTAAGAACACATCATTTAAGTTAAAAATTTCTTTACTAGGACAGATAAACGTGTTTCAATTGGTAAGTATGGGTAAATTATATAACTTAAGGTATACTTAAGCATACGAAAAGAAAACCAAGAAGTACAAAACTAATCAATAGTTTTAAAGTTTGTTAATTATACATTATGATGTAAACATGGTTTTCTAGTATATTTTTATTAAATTTAAACTTTTTTGCACTTTCAAGGAATAATAAAACACAATCTAAATCACCCAACTTTCTTTTTTATATGTAATTTGTACTCTTAGAGCTTAATACTATGAGCTATAATTTAGCATACTTTGAGAAATACTCCTCCGAGGAAAGACAATAATAAATTCTGAAATAAATGAAACACAAAAATTGAGTATCAATTCTCCTTTAGTATCAAATGGAATTAAAACACATAAATATACCAATAAGCTTATTGGTCTGAATTCAATTTCGGTTTTTATTTCTATCATCTGCAAAATGAAGCTTAAATTCTAATACTTCTAAGAATTCTTATTTATTTTTGTTAGGATTAATTTCTTTAGTATATATCAACATGTGTTTAACATTATAGATTCATTTTTCAGTATATATCAATATGTATTTAACATTATAAGCTACACTTATTAACATAATTATTAGTTTGTTTTATCTCTTTTTTAAAGTTGCAAATTTCTACTTATTAAGAAGTTAAAAAAATCATTTGAATTATAGCATTTACACAAATTTATTGCGAAACAGAAGAAATGATATTAATTACTTTATTTTTTTCATGTAATTCAACCTGCAAGGCTTTGACATCTGAATCAGATGCCATTGTCATTTGTTTTGTCTTTCTCTCCAATCTCTCCTCTAAGTCCTCAATTTGAGTTCGTAACTTTTTATTTTCTCTTTCAAGTGCCAGTTTTTCAGTTTCTAGCCGCTCTCGTCTACCCCACTCTGCAGCATTTTCACCTTGAAGTCGCTCCAACTAAAACAAAGGTGAATCGAATAACTAGCAAAGAACTATCAACAGCATTTTTATACAATATGATTTTGACAAGTTATATTAAATAAGCATGACTTAAAAATAAGGAAGTTACCAAAAATAAGGAGGAAATCACAAAAATAGCGATAATTCTCTCAAAAATAAATCAATCTTAATGAAATTTGAATATGTTGGTAAGTAAAAAGAGCTGAACAATATGATATAATGAAAAATAGCAGTGCTTTTGGAATATGTTATTTGTGAGCAGCATAAAAATGGATGTATCAGAGCAAAGTGGCAATTGTTGCTACGCATCTGCAATAAGAAATCTAGTATAACGAAATCATAACAATGTCCTCCAGATATCATTTAACCAAACAATTTCGATGGCAAGCTATTACGAGATTAGAGGCAGAACAAAGTAAGATAGAAATGGTTGAATATGAGCCCATCTGTGATTCATAGACTTTGCCAACACTTTCAAACAACAGAATCAGCATCCAGGAAGTTCAGCCAAGGACAGCTACATACGAGTGCCAATGACCGATTTTTGTCATTATGTTCAAGAAGAAATAGAATCGGAACTCCTGCTGAACTCAGTTACTCCCTCACTGAAAGTTCTGGAAGTTTGGTATCCAGATCAAGTGTGCATGAAAGGCTTCGCCTTTATGTGAGTCTAGCAATCATCTTTATACTGTTCATGCCACGCCACAGGGGAGAACGTTTTCAATGGACACATCGACTTGTACACTGGATATAAGATCAATGCAGTATTCTTTTTATGGATGAGTCCAGGTTTAGCCTTGAAAGCTACAGTAGGTGTATTTTCATTAGGAGAGAGCACAGAACTCGTTTTCATCTATCAAACATCAGTAAAAGAGATACATACAAATCTAGCAGCATTTAAGTTAAGGGTAATATCTCTTTAGTTGACACAACAAACCTCCATGTTTTTTCCCCAAAGAAATATTAATGCTCACACCTATAGAAATAACTCCCTTATGCAGGGGCAATAGGTTATGTTTCGTGCTAAAAGATGATAATTTGAGGCCACACAGAGCTCGCAATGTGGATGCTTATCCTCAATAAAAAACAAATGAGTGCATGCTGTGGTCAGCTCCATCACAGGATCATAACCCAATCAAGCATGTTTGGGACGAAATGTAGCTGCTCTCAATCCCCTCCTTCTCCTAGGACAATAACAACTGCTATGGACTGACCAACTGCTCTGGAAGAGCAATGGCTTGTACTTTATAAGCAATTAATAGACAGCATAATTAAAAGCATCACACATCGTTGCATATGCTGCATTGCTTCTGAGGGGATCCTACCTATGCATGCACTCATTTGTTTCCTATTGTGGATGCTTATTCTCAATAGGAAACAAATGAGTGCATGCTGTAGTCAGCTCCATCAGAGGATCTTAACCCAATCAAGCACGTTTGGAACGATATGTAGCTGCTCTCTATTCCTCTCTATAGCCACACTTTCAACTGCTCCGGAACAGCAATGGCTTATACTTCATAAGCAATTAATAGACAGCATAATTAAAAGCATCACACATCGCTGCTTGTGCTGTATTGCTTCTCGAGAAGATCATACCCATCGAGAAGCAATGGAGTATACATAGCCTTATGGAGTACATATGGTCAAGTTTGGTATATTTCCTATGCCAAACTTCTACCATCCATTCGTTCATTGTATACATATAAAAACAATTCTATAGAAAACAATTTCAAATATCCTTGATAAAAATGTACTTGTTAGTTGGCTGTAGCATCCAAATGATCAAAGTAACATTAAAAAAAAATATTGTTTTCCATGCACTTGTTCCTTTTGATTAAGCAAAATCCTTTTATGAACTAATTTATTGACCTGCTGTATCTAAACTGCTATGGATTCTCAACCATAAGATATTTCATTAATTATTTTATTGCTTCTGAATTCTGCACACTATTTTCAGTGTTTAATTTATAAAACACATAAAATTATAAATCAAAAATGTATACTATTAAATTTATATAATATATAAAATTAATAAATGAAACACACATTTATTAATTTTATGTGTTGTTTATAATATACTTCAGAAGAAATTATTTATAAATGTATAATTTCACATTAACAATAAAAAAATTTTCTCCATAAGCATTTTTTCAATTTTCAATAGTTACATTTATAATATAAATTTTAAATAACAATTATACAAAAACACTTAATTGTATTCTAAAATTCATTTTCTTTAACAAATTACATAAGAACTTATATATGAAATAAGCTAATTCATTATTTTTCACCTAAGTTAATTTTTGAAACATTTGCTACATTAAACATCAAATTTTATGCAAGGTAATATTGCAGAAATATATCATGGTCATCAGGGTTTTATGATAAGGAAATTATTAAAAGATTATATTCAAGAAATAGTTTTTTGCATACAATTAAGAATCTTTTAAAATTTTCTTTCAAATAAATCTTTCAAATTTGATCATCAAAAAATAATACTACAATTTACCTCAGAGCGAAGCTCCCCCAGACGTTGGTCTAAAGTACTGCGATTATTGGCCTCGTCTTCAAGATCCAACCTCATATTATCCAACTCATCTTGATGTTCAGCTTTAATTTGACTCAACTACAAAATAAGTATGTTTGTTCACATAACACATTTTTTTAGCTAAGCATAATAAAGCATCATTAGCAAAGAAAAATAATGTTTCTTCAGGAAAGAAACACATTTTTTTTTTATAAAATCTCTGAAAAAGTTTAGCAAAAATATGCAGTCCATATCTGTTGAAAAATTTTATAAAAAATTATAATAAAATAATTTTTTAAGAAAATAATTTAATAAAAATTAATAATATATAATTAATAATTTAAGTAATAAAATAATTAAAAAATTCTAATAAAGAAAGAACAGCCTAAATTATAATTGTCAATGTGCAGAGATGTTACAATGATCAATGTATAATGTTCTCATGATCTTATCTCCAGGATAGTTGAATAACACAAAATACATTCGTTCTTCTCTAACTACATTTTTATTAAACATTAACACACAAACATTTAGACATTTATATGTATTTTTTAAAGATATGTATGTTTATATTGACTGGGAGCATTTCCTGCTATCCCAGGTAATCAGAACAATCAATCATTCATCTTTCTTCCACACAACTCATCCATCCTCTCTCTACTCCTAGCAGATAACGAAATCAAAAATACTAGTTCCCATCAACTGACTGACTTTCACACAATGTAAATTGATGAACAAGTAAAGCTTAAAGCAATATAATTTATTTAAATTAAGTTACAAGTAAATATTTTACATCCAATGTTACAATTTAGAAACAATCAAGAAAATAATACATTTTATATGAAATGCTGAAATATGCAGGCATTTTCTATTAAAAAATGTATTTAATGAATATAAAGGCATAGATTATTTTCCAATCAAAAGCCAAAAAGATAATAATTTGATTTTTCTTTGTTCTCACATCAAAATAAGATGGAGAAAGATGAAAATTAAATATGAATTTCACACAAATCTCATTGTTATATTCAAAATAATTTCTCACTTCACTAGAAAAATTTTCCAAAGGTTCAAACTTTTTTAAATTCATGGCTTCACAATTAATATCAAAATAATATGGTGGAAATTCGGTATTTTCAATGATTAAGTAAATCATATCAAAAAATGTACTGATTAGAAATGAATGAAATATTATAAACTAATTCTTACTTCTTTTAAAGTATCTTGTTTTGATTTTTTCAAATCATCATACTTCATTCGAATCTGATTATATTCTGTTTGTAGTTTGTCAATACTTTTCATCAATTTATTCTTTTCTCTAAAGAAAAAAAGAAAATTTTAAGAAATTAAACATAACAAGACACACATTATATAAATTGTTTCACCAAGTATTTTTTAAATATATATGATTCATTTACTATACTATGAATTCTACAGTTAGAAAATGAAATTTAGAAAAAATTTAATGTTTATTTAGAAATATTTTTAATAAATATATTTTTATAAAAGAATGCTATGCTGTTAAACAGATTTAATTAATTTTAATTTTTCAATATGAATTTATAATTAAAATTACTAGAAAGCCAAAATGAGTGTTTGTGCTAATGTCTCTCAGAATCAAATTGGTATAGATAAATATTTTTACAATAAAATATTTTATCATAGTAGCTTCTAATTATTTCATGCATTTTGAGGTGAATTTGTCTATTAAGACCCAACGTTTTTATTCAATTTTAACTTTGTATAATTTTAAAATTAATAAGAGTATTAACTATATCATATTCTTAGTTTTGATTGCAAATAAAATATTTTGTTTTTCATTTGAATAAAAAATGCCAAAAAAATGAACAAAACTATTTTAAATTTCTAAGTAAGGCAATAAATATTCACATAATTACAATTTTTAAAATAAACTTACTGCCTTTCTGCTATTATTGTTTTGGAAGCTTCATCTAACCTAAGTTGTAACATTGCTAGCTTTTGTTCAGTTAGTTCAGGTACACTAAAATCAACAATATCACGATGAGAATGGCGTGAGCACTTCTTTTCACTTGCAGAAACATTGCAGTTATTTATAGAGTCTGCACAATCACCATGAAGCAATTTTTCTAAAAACTGTAAATCCTGATTTCTTTGAGAAGTATCTGACAAATCAACTACAGTGGACGAAATGTCTGTGTTTTCTTCATCAACATCATATTGATTAGAAGGTTTAGGAAGAGAATTGCTAATTATGGGATCTTGAAGATCAGTGATTTTATCACCAGGGCCAACATCTCTCTCAGCAACCACTCGTTCTGAATTCTGATTTCCTGGTGAGTAAAGTAAATCATCTTTCTTTTCCTCATTATAGTTTTGCTTGCCATTAAAAAGTTGATTTTCTTTCTTCAATTTTTCGATTTGTGCATGCAAGTCTTGTTTCTCCCGTTTTAAAGTATTACATTCTTTAGCAGCTACTTCTAGTTTTCCTCTGTTAAGATAGTGAAATAAAAAAAAATAAAAAAAAAAGAAATATTAAATAAATGTAACCTTATAAATTAAAAGAAATATAACAATAAAATATATTAATATTATATAAATATAATTGGATAAACAAAATATTATTATAATACTATATGAGCAGTAAAACTGTTTTGAAAATTATTATATAAATTAAGCATTACCTACACCATTTTATAGATAACATGCAAAAATATTACTTAAGTAACACAGTTAATGATGAACAGAAACTTTAGAAAATATGTGTGCAAAAATGCCAGACATTTTTAACTACAAACTGACAGTACTCCAAAAATAAAACTTTAAAAACATCAAATATATTAAATCCGTATAGTGACTACACTAACAGAATATAAATTCAAACGAATCAAAAACATTGCAAAACATTTTTTTCAGTCAAATAATATTCAAAAGGCCTATCATATATTTCTAGTCATTATCAAACAAAACAACTTATTCAATTTTGTATGTCATACTGTGTCCAATTATATAATTTACTACAATTTAATAGGTGCATTTGTTGTAAATTACATCTGATCAAGGCACATAATTATAGATATTTATGATGGCTGTTTTTTCTAGGTAGTTAAAAGAACTGTTTAATAAAACCATAAGCCATATCAACGTGTGTTTATTCAAATAAACTTAACTTATTCATTTAGTTAAGAATTATTGTGTGAAAACATGATAAAATTATTGAACACAGCATTCTATAAATTAACATTTTATAATCTAAGTATTGCTTTATAATTAGATTGTTAAACATTCAATAATTAATCACCAATTATTATAGCGAAAATTCGTAAAATAATTTAAACCCAATATGATATATAACTTTTTTAATAAGAATCAAGTCAATAATAACTCAAATTTATTTACTTTACATTTATCTCAATGATATTAACAAATCTCGAACTAAATAATTTAATGAAAAAAATTTCAGTTAACTCAAAGATCATTTTATCTATTTTGGATCATTTGCTTTTTCCTAGTAATTTTAACAAATTTTTTTTATTTATGTGGAATATGATTTTATTCAACTTTGGAAGTCACAAAACCTGTTTTTGAAAGCTTTCCTACAATCAGAATCTTTAGAAATCAAAATAAAGTACAGCATTCTTAATTATTAGTACCAACAATTTGATAAAAAGAAATTGAAGTTAATAAATACAATGCAAGAATTAAAGGTGGAAATATGAAAATTTAAAAATATACCAGAGGGAAATTTTTTAACATTCATTTCCGTAATTGATGTAAATTAATAGAATATCTGCTAAATTGTACACATAAGTAGATGATTGTTGACATTCCTGTCCAGAATAGTTTGATATGATTATCACTCAAGTAATTTTTTGCGCAAGAACAAATTAGATTGAGACTTACAGTTTAAAGTGGATTCCACACCACTATGAATATCAAAGCCTAAACAAAAATGAAACTAGCAAACTATTAAACTAAAACTCAGAATGCTAACCATTCAGCTGACAAGTTGTTTTTTAGTCTGAAGATTACAAAAAAGATAATGATCAATGCCATATATGTACAGATTATTTCCCAGAGTTAAGCTCAACAAAAACAACAATAATGGAAAGTAAATGTCTAAATTAAGTGAATGAAATGCTCTTATGGATTTGTGAAAATAAGTCACCTCATCATTATTTAACAGAAAAGCAGTTAATAGAAATAAATTGTCCTAAATAAATGAAGTAATGCATACCAAAGGAACTATATTAGCAAAACTTTCTTTATCAGGAATGTGTCTTCATGCATAACAAACATGTGGGTAGTTTAATTCTCAGAAGAAGAAAATAGCAACAGTACAGTAATATCTCAAAGGAATCCTCCAGACATCAGAAGATAATCACAATGAAGGTAAAAAGAAAGAGAAGCAAAAATGATGCACAGATTTCTGGGGTACCACAAGTAGTGACAGAAATATTTAAATAAAGAAGGAAAACACCCTAAAGAGATTTTTAAATATCTGTTGAATCACTAACTATTCTAGAGGCAGAATATCTATTTGATACACCAGGAAGAGGACAAAGTGTGTGCCAAAGAGTCATCGACAAGCATTATGGATAATAACGTGACACAAGTGAAAAAATTTTCAGCACATACCAATGAATATCTGTTTATTATCGGGTTATTAGACATAAAAATTATCATTCAAGAGACTGCTTATTATTTTATCCAATAGCATCTTCCTAGTTACCAACTTCCTGGACAAAAACGGAGTACCAAAGATTCTCCAACCTCAATGTAGTTTGAATGTAGCTCCCCCTACTTTTGTTTCTATCCCTGAAATAACACATGAAAAAAATTATCCAAGGAGCTTGCATTGAGCAGAGGAGGCCTATCATAGCACCTATAATGCCAGCAAAACATAATGGAATTGATGTGTAAATGGAAAAATAAGCCTTCTTTTAAAAATTTTAAAGACTTCTTTAAAAAAAAAAGTGTTATAATGAAAAAATTAAATAAATTACTTGTAATCATTCCATTGACAATAATTTATGAATATGTCTTGTACATCCTATCTGTATGTAGATGCTGCTGCATAATAAAATTTTTATCATACTGAAAAAAATTTTGTCTATTAAAGATATGAATAATATTGTAGTCCCAAAAAATTTGGTGGTTGTCAGAATTTTAACTGTATCTGAGGAATATTTGTTAAAAGCATTTTACTGAATTTCTTTCTCAAAGTAATTATAAATAATTGTTTTATAAATCTAAAGGAAAATGTTTAAAAGTAATAAAAATTGAAAAGGAAATCACCTCAACACTCTTGATTCTTCTCGAGCTTTATTACGTTCAGTTCTTACTTTGCTCCATTTTTCTCGCCAATTTGCAGTACAGTCTGACCACCATCTCATTGTTTTCTCCATCTGTGCTGCTCTAGCCCGTGCTTCTTCAAGTTCCCGTAATCTAAGTTCTTCTTTAGCATCCCATTCATTGTCGTAACTATGATGGTGGTGATGATGAGAAGATAGAGAATGCTGAGACACGTCACTTGGCATATCAGAATGTTCTGACCACTGAGATAGAGAATTGCTAACAGGTCGTTTTACCGAACTAGCAGTTGAACCAGTATGAGACATTGTGCAGGAAATAAATATAATTCAACAACTTCCAAATCAACTAATGTCGGCATGGAATATTAGATAAATAAGACAATTTATACCATTGGTTACAAAAGATGTAGAAACACCTAAATAATAGAAACAAAAAAAATTTATTACACATTTCTTAATAAAATTATTTTATATTGACTTACTTAAATAATATATTTAAAAAATAAACAGCCGAAATTACAGTTTTGTATTCCTTATTTAAAATCGACTACTTCAGGATAATAGAAATAATATTTTAAAATAAGATTAATAACTCACTCATAACAAAAAAAATTCAGCAATCAAATATTTTGCAAAAGTGTTAAATTAAGAGAAACTAATTTATCTCTTATTTCTTTTTAAGCTTGCTCTATAGTAATTTTTTTTACACACAAAAGATTAAAGCAACCTGAAACTACAGTGTAAAGAGGATTTTAAACCACTACAAAGACACATACCTGAGATGAGTTTAACCTATGAACAGTTGTTGAGTTGAAAAGCAAGTGCTATTCATTTTCTAATTTAACAGTAAGACTTAAAAATTAATTTCTCTTTAAAATGAATTTCATAATTGATAATCTTAACTGGGGTTCATGTGATCAAACAGGTATTGAATAAAAGAATGAAATTAAATTTTAATATCAGCATTCATTTAAATACATTTTGTATTTTATGAATTCAGTTATTTGTGTTTTTGCAGTAAGTATGAAAACTCTGTACAATATTTTCAACTAAAAATATAAAGCTCTGGCTATTATTCTTTTTGATAAAAGATAATTAACTTTTCTGATTTATGAAGAAATAAATTGTCTCATTGCTTTATCAAGAACAACAATCTTTGTAACTTCTAAAGCATTGTGTGAATATCATTTAAAATATAATCTTTAAAATCATAATTTTACATTGAATCACATAATGAATAAAGATCTTCTGAAAACAATAAATAAGTAAGAATTAATGCTGGATGAAAGAGATTGATGATTGAAATAAACTATAATATTTTATGGGGACTAAAAATATCAATTTTCATAAAGAATTACCAGAAGCAAAAATAGAAATTCAATTAAAGTCCTATGATAGTTTAGCACTTCTAAAACCTATGTAAATGTAAAATGTTCCAATCTGGTACTATCACAAATTTATGTCAAATAATGAAAAAAATAATTAGTTTATATTTTTTCTTCATATGATCAAAACTATCAAAACATACACATATAATTAATCATCAAAGCCTATAATTAAGATTATACTGTCATTTATGATTTAGGTAGCAATGACATTACATTGTCTAAATAATGATATCATTATTAACTTAATTATTTTGGATCAGGCTTAGATTATCTTGTTTCCCATTCAATGATCATTTTCCTAGCATGTGATTAAATATGGCTGGCTATATAATTAAGTTAAGATATACATTCAAATAGGATTTGAAACCAACAAACATCCAAATTCAAGATGGAATTTAAAACTACAAATTATTGAAACAAGGGTCATTATTTTGGATCAAACTCTAAAATTCAAGATTTCAGGCAGCACTTGGGAAAAAAAAAATTGGAAGGGAATTATAGCATCTCACTTTAAATTAAATTTTAAACACATTGACAATAAAGCAAATATTTATTATCTGAAATGGATTTCTTAAATAACTAATGTATACAATCTAACCATTAAATATCTTTATGTTCATGAAATGATTATTTTAACTTTAAAATTAAAAACTGCTATCCCTCACAATACTTTTAATTACAAAAAAGAAAACATACAAAATTTCACAGAGTAAATACAAATATACATAGATATTTTAATAAATTTTTCATTTAATGATTTAAAATTTCATGCTTGATTTTTAAATATATCAGTATTTAAATTTAGTAAAACCTTATTATTTAATTATTCAAGAATTTACATAACAAGGAACCCTTCTAAGAAAAGTTTTGATATATAATACGTATTTTTTTAAGTCATCGAAAATAAAAATAATTCTAAAGATAAAACCTATAAAATTAATGAGGAAATTATTTTACTTGTAATTTAAAAAACTGTCTTTTTACTACTTATAACTTAAAACATTTATTAAAAACATATTATTTGATTGGAATCCATTAGATATATAATGCAACAGAGACAATTTTAAATGTTTTGCAGGAATGTTTTAGTTTAGAAAAGAAATAGTGTAAAAAGTTATTATATTATTGAATACAGGTAGAAAAAAATCTACTGGAAACATAGATAACCCATAGGAGTTAGATTGTTTCTATACAATCATTTGTAGCACCAAGATCTAATTAGACCTTAACCTACAATTTAAAGTTGATCTTGAATTATAACAAACTACCAAGCACGAGATGTAAAATCAATTCCATAAATCGTTGAACTAAAGGCCAGAACATTAACCATCTGTCCTCCATGAGGAAGAGGATAAATAAATACTTGAGGACTGCTTATTTAAAAAGGCTTGTGAAAGATCTTAATTTTTTTGTTTTTATTACTTATATTTACTTTTATTTCTAGGGAAACATTCAATCTAAAAGATCTGTAGTCAAACTCTAATTTCTTCTTCAGGGACATTTGGTACTTGTCTTCTTTGGCCACTTAAAAGTGCCTTGAAGATAAACTCAACAATATATAGAATGACAGTTATTAAAATATGAACAGCATATTTTCAAAAACAATTTGTTAATAACAATTACTTTAAATTTAGAGTCACTTTAAATCAAATAGTTCATTAGCAATATCTTTTTAATACTATACTATAAAAATTTTATTATATTGATCTTTATAAACGATGAATATTAGTCTTCATAAAAGATGAATGCCAGATATTTATCTGAAAAGCTATAACGAACTTATTTTATGTGTTCTTCAGACACAAATTGTCCAAGCTCTTCCTCCAAGAACAATATCTAACATTAGATGCTTAATACTTTATTACATGTATCTTTAGATTTCTGTATTTATTAAGCATTTTAACTACTATTTTCAATAAATCAAAGTATATAATATGTGAGAAGTTTAATTAAAATTAAATATATACTACTTGCAATATAATTAACTTTGAGAAACACGAATCTGCTACAAAAATAAATTGCTTTTAGCACTTTCATAAATATCACCACATTTTAAAATTAAGCTTCGGTCAAAGAAAAATTTCTTTATCACAAAATGATCTATTAAAATTGCCAAGAGATTCATGTAATAACATTTTTTTTTTTTTTTTTTTTTTTTACCAATTATAACTTTTGCAAAGTTAATTTCACTGAAACTTTTGACATAAATATAAAAATTTAACAATTACTAAATGATGAACTGTATATTGAATTGATGACCAAAATATGTTCACATTTCTAAATTGTTCAAAAATAATTAAATTTTTTGATGAAAGTGAGCACTACAGTTTCAACAATGACTTTTTTCAATATTTTCCTCTGCCAAGAAGACTGACATATGTGTCAGATTTTTATTAGCAACCTTAATGGTGCAAATCAACTTTCCAAACTATGGAAACTATGCAAGAAATGGGGTGAGGAATAACAATATTTTTAAACTTCCAATCCTAACATACAAAGACACAATTGATTAAATTTTTCTAAAGGACATAATTAAAAAACAGAAAAGGAAATATTATGGATAATATTTTCTTACACTACTATTTATTTATGGCATATTTAATAATTAAACTAGCATATTCCATTACAATATATTTACAGCCACAAATAGAAATTTGAGCAAATACTTAATATCAAATATAAATTTAAGAAAATATATTATAGGAAAATAATGAACTGTCTTTATAATATAATTGTAAAATAGCAAGCTAAATCTTTTCAGAAATCAAATTTTTAAAATTAGAATTCTGTTTAATAGCAACTATATAATGAATGAATCAAAATTATAAAAATAACAAATTTAAGCTTTCATAAATAAACGTTCGCCTATTAGAATTTAATAGCACTTTCATGCAGGAATATTTTTAAGGAAGTTTACATGCAGAATCTTTAATTTTAAAACCTTATGAATATTTATATTTTAAAACATTTTGATAAGCTATGACAAAGAATATTGATTGCTAAATTATCTCATTTTTAAATTGCAGTTTAAAAACCTCATTACCATTTACATAAAAATCAAATATTTTTATATATTTATAAATTTTGCTTTTTTTGAATGTTAAATATATTCAGAGTAGTCCTAAATTTGCAGCCCATATGCTGTTCAAAAGAATTTTATTAATCCAGCACAGTTACAGTCTAGTTTTGTATTTGGCTTACAGTTATTTTCCCTAAATGGAATAATTGCCAAATTCAAATTCATTTTCATTTAAGGAGATTTTCCCTTTGCTGTAGTTTCCAGATAAGAAATTTTTTCTGCAAATATAAATTATTGTGATCCATTTTGATGATTTTTATACTTATTTTTTATTATTCATTAACTAGGATAGCAAAACAGCAGTAAAATTTAAAAAAAAAAAAAAAAAAATTGATTTGAAATGCAACAGTACAGGGAATCCTTTGACTAACATCTTTTAATGGCAGGGAACAAAAATACCATTTGGGACCATTTTTTACCATTAATGCTTTTGTCATGAAGTTGCCTATAACATGACCTTATAATCAAATAAGATCATGTTATAGGATATAAAATATAAATAAGATCATGTTAATGCATGAAGAAACAAGGTAAAAAAAATACACTTTTAGGAAAAAAAAATTAACATCAAAACTGTATTTCTGATAACCTTTGTTCTTTTTAGTGTTTTACTGTAATTTTAGAGTTACCATTCGGTCATTCGCGTTTCAGCACCTATCTTGGCATCAAAAAATCAAATATTACCAGAAAGTAAACTTTCAATATGAGCTGTGATCAGGGTTTGAATACTACTGCAAAGTGAAAAGTAAAGAGAAAAACAATATCACTTGATGAACTTTCCTAATTCAAGGGAAATATGAGCATGGCTAAATAACAGGATTAAAAAATGTAGTTTTTAGAATTTAATGTGAGAAAGACGAATAGGGTTTACTTTTAAACAGGTGGTAAGGATAATAAGGACTTATGGCCAAATAATATTGTCATTAGATAACAGCTTTATTTGTAGGAAACGATATACTACAATGAAGAAGCTTTTTTTATTTTTATTGTTCATAAAATGACACAAACCTAAAGAAAAAAGTAAATTCATTTATTCTAAGGCTTAGTTAAATACTAATATTGACATGGAAATCATAAAAAATTTATATACATATATATATATGGTTAATCTGCGCTTTAGGTCCCCTACTTTGCCAACTCACGAATTTAAAGCGTTTTCTTGCGCATGCTCAATAATTACTCGTTTGTTTTAACCTTTTCATTGGTCGCTAATTAAATTTCAATTTGAAATAGCGGTAGAATTTTCGCCATGGCATTGGTGTTTTTGAAAACGCACCAAGGAGGGGACCTAAAGCACATTTTCACCATATATATATATAAAGAATCTTAAATAGAATATCTCAAAATTCTTTACATCATTTAATGATTGTTTCAACAGCCTTCATCTTAATCATTTAAACTTAGACAGGGATAAAATATAGTTTTACAAGATATAAAATTAATTTATCTTGAACATGGAAAGGTATTTTTGAGATTAAAAATGATCAGTTTAAACTGTTCAATCCAAACTACAGCACAATGCCAAAAAGTATGTGCTATAAACATTGATGAATTTGAATTATAACATTTTTGACAACTGAGAGGTTTGTGATGGGTATGGGATCATTTAAAAATACATAATAAATTTCCTGTCATTTGTAAATATGTTGTTTTCTTTGTAAACAATTTGCTGTCTTTTTATCTCATTATTTTTTAATTTTGGTATTCTTTCTCATTTTTCTGAAAAGGAGAAAATTTTAGATGCAAGTCAAAAAATTGTTGGTGTACATTATCGTTCTTGCTTCATCTTGTTTCATGCCATTTTGAATTTGTGGCCATTTGCGTTTTGCAATGTGAATATTCATGTCAAAAATTAAATTATTTTTTTACAGTGAATATATTGAATATTATTTGGTTACAACTAACTCAATGAGTAACAAAATAATTTCATTTTGTTAAGAGAGATTTACCAATTTTCTATAAAAACTTGACAATTTTACTTCAAAATTGGTAAAATTGTATTTATTTTTTTGTTGCAGTAAAAATATTTATTAAGTAGCAGATTAGATGTTAAATTAAGTTGAGCATTCATCAAGTATGGCATTAGTGCCATAAATTTAAAACTTTTTGATAATAAAATTGAGACAATTTTATACTTTAAATTTATATTTTTTTGGAACTACTTTGATATACCCCCCAAAATCGGAAATTTGGAGACATTTTTTTCTCACCAACCCAAAACACCTGTTTTTGGCGCCTTTTTTTCTCGCCAAGAGGGATTCTCGCTAAGTACAAATAATTAATACAAAAAAAAACTTTAAAAAAAATAACTCAAAATATGGTACAAAATGCAAGAAAACACTAAATTTGGCAACAGCAAAAATCTAAAAGCTGAAAAAACCTAAATTAGCAACACCAAAATAAGAAAGAGCAACCTTAAATTTTTGGGAGGGTATATCAAAATTGTTACTGTTTTTTATATTGACTAAGGAATTGAAATGCTTTGTGACAGCAAATTTATTTCAATTCGAAATAAACATAAACCTAATTTATCTAATCTTTGCTTATTTGCTTTACTTATCTTTTCAAAATATTAAAAAGTGAAAGGAAATGACATTTGCTTTACTGGAAACTGATCTCTATAATTTGGGATGAAAATGTGCTTTGGGTCCTCTGCTTGGCACGTTTTCAAAAACGCCGATGACATGGCGAAAATTACACCACTATTTCAAAGTGAAACTTAATTAGCAACCAATGAAAAAGTTAAAACAAAAGATTAATTATTGAGCATGCACTTGTAAAAGCGCTTTAAATTCACGAGTTGGCGAGGAAGGGGACCTAAACCGCAATTTAACCTAATTTGGAAAACTACAACCCATAATATTAGGTAAACATTATAAATCCTGTCTTTCCAAATTTACATTTCATCTTTATGGAATTGAAGGCTGACAATGTTAGTCATATATGTCAATTCTGTATACAATCAATTGCATTTATTAAGTTAAATTGAATTAATATAAAAGACCGTAACCGTAATTATATAATCAACTTACTTAAGAAATTCACTAAAGTAAATAACTATCGTTAATAATTAAAGACAACAATTTATTGAAAACTTTAAATTTTCCACATTGATGTTATTTAAAAATATATATATATATATACGTTGGTTTTAATGTGCCCTTATGCATTTGTTACATAATGAACTACACCAAATTTGTGGACTTAGAAAAACACAAAACATTTTATTTAAAACTGAATCACACATAACATGAAACAGAAAATAAACAAATGTCCGTCAATTTAAACAACATCGACGTCAATTTCTAAAACTAAAATTTTCGCTTTTATTTCATTTCAGTTCTCATTTCTCACTTTATTATTACACATTAAACTGCACCACATTAAACTTATTGATGAATGCCTCAATTTATCATAATACTTAACTATTCATAAATTTCTTGATTTTTAAATAAAACTAATAAAATTAAAAATATAAGATTAATTGAAAAATTAAATTTACGAAATAAATGACTCGTCAGAAATAGATTTCTACAAAATAATTTTTGATGAAAATTATATTAAATTTTAAATCCAAATCCATAATATCTGAATACTTTAATTCTTGTGTTCAACAATTTATTTAAAAGGAGAATTATAAAGAAAATACACATAATTTTAATATCAACAGCAATACATCATTTATTTGTTTACTTAACTTTCCGGTTACCATAGTTACGGAATTGTATATTTATAGAATTCATATATATTTTATTGTATTTATAAACAAAATGTCCTTCATTCAAAAAGAGGAGATATAATAGAATTACTTGCAAAATTGTTTTCATCTCTGCTTATTCCTTGTTTTAAAATGTTTAAAATTCGATTAAATTTGCATCGCTTATTTAAATGCTGGTAAACGAAAACCAGTTACATAAATTGAAAATAATTTTATAAATACGTCAAGCCATTATGATTCTTGTTTATTATTATTCCTATACTGATTTTAAATAATCTATATTTTTATGTTTAAATAAACATGCGTTTGAAACATTTAAAAACTGTACTTTCAGCTCAAGATGGAGCAGAAAGAATTATGGCTATGTGCTGGTCTCCAAATAATAAAAAACTAGCAGTATGTACTGCTGACCGTACTGTTTTATTATTTGATGGAAATGGAGAGAAACGTGATAAATTTTCTACAAAACCAGTGGATCCAGCATATGGGAAAAAAAGTTATGTTGTCAAAGGAATGGCTTTTTCTCCAGATTCTACAAAGATTGCTATTGCACAAAGTGATAATATAGTTTTTGTGTATAAACTTGGTGAAGACTGGGGTGAGAAAAAAGTTATTTGCAATAAATTTGCTTGCCAAAGTGCTACTACTTGTATTACGTGGCCTTCAGATGGACCTTTAGTGATTGGTTTAGCTGAAGGAAGAGTTCGTGTAGCTATTGTAAAAAATAACAAAACTTCTACTTTGTACAATTCTGATTCATATGTTGTTTCATTAACAAGTAATATTTCTGGAAAGGGAGTTATATCTGGTCATGCAGATGGCTCTGTTGTGCGTTTTTTCTTTGATGACGAAGGAACAGGAGACATTCAAGGTAAAATTTTTACCCACACATCTCCACCTTATGCTTTAGTTTGGGCAGCAAATTCAATAATTGCTGCAGGCTGTGATAAAAAAATTGTTATTTACGGAAATGATGGAAGTCTGAAGAAACAAATAGATTACAGTCGTAACACTAATGAGAAAGAATTCACAACTGCAGTCTGCAGCCCAAGTGGAAAATCAGTAGTGATTGGTAGTTTTGATCGTTTACGCATATTAAATTGGAGTACACAACACCATGACTGGGAAGAAGCGAAACCAAAAGAAGTTGCAAATTGGTATACAATTTGCACACTTGCCTGGAGTAAAGATGGTTCTAAACTTTCTGTAGGTACACTTACTGGTGTGGTAGAATTATTTGACTGTAGCATGAAGAAAACACTTTATAAAAAAATATTTGAAATCACTTATATTGATCCAAGTCAGGTAATAATCAGAAACATTGCAGCTAATACACAAGTAAATTTAAAATCTTATAATGGCAATGAAATTTTAGACCTCAAAATTTTGGGAAAAAATAGATATGCAGTTGTGCACACATCACAAACTCTAATTCTTTGTGACATGGCAACTAACCTGACAAGTGAAGTGCCATGGAATGGCATGGGAGAAAATGTTAAATTTTTCTTTGACTTTGAAAATGTATGCTTAGTTTTCAATGTCGGAGAGCTATCGTTGATTGAATATGGAAGTGATATGATATTAGGATCTGTAAGAACGGAATTCATGAATCCTCATCTTATAAGTGTATGTCTGAATAAAAAGAATGGAAATGTTCTTTCAAATAAGAAACTTGCCTATTTAATTGATATTAAAACTATTGCAGTATTAGATCTAATGACAAATCAACTCTTAACTCAAATCAGCCATGAATCTAAAATTGATTGGCTTGAACTTAGTGAAACTGGCCGTAAGCTCTTGTTTCGAGATCGGCGACAAAGACTACACCTAGTTGACATTGAAAAAGATGAGAAAAAAACTATGCTAAATTACTGCTCATTTGTACAGTGGGTTCCTCAGAGTGATGTTGTAGTTGCACAGAGTAGAGGTAGTCTTTGTGTCTGGTATAACATAGAAGCTCCTGACAAAGTTTCTATAATACCTATGAAAGGGGAAATTTATGAAATTCAAAGAAGTGATAACAAAACAGATGTTATAGTTAGTGATGGTTCGTCTACTATAACCTATGCCTTAGATGAAGGAATGATTGAATTTGGAAGTGCCATTGACAATCATGATTTTAAAAGAGCGGTGGTTTATCTTGAAAAATTAGGATTCTCTGAAGAAACTGAAGATATGTGGGCAAATTTAGGAAGACTTGCTTTGGAATCATTAAATTTAGTCATAGCTGAACGGTGCTATGCTGCCATTGGGGACATTTCAAAAGCTCGATTCTTAAGAGAAACTATATCCATTGCCAATGAAGCAGCTGCTAATTCTGATGGAGATGGGAATAACTATTATCAAGTCAGAGCACGCTTAGCTATCATGATGAAAGAATATAAATTAGCTGAAAATATCTATTTGGAGCAAAATAAGATTGAAGAAGCAATACAAATGTATCTGGATTTGCATCGATGGGATGATGCAATTGAATTAGCTAAATCAACAGACCATCCTGATTTAGAAAGATTAAATGAAACTTATTTGGAATGGCTGCAAACAACAGGACAAGAAGAAAAAGCTGGCGAGTTAAAGGAAAATAAAGGAGAATATCATGAAGCAATACGGTTGTATTTAGCAGCTGGATTGCCAACACGTGCAGGACGTGTAATTTCTAATATGCCTTTATTGGCAGAAAATGATGAGTTAGTTCAAGAAATAGCATCAGCTTTAATGAAAGGAGAATTTTATGAGCATGCTGGTGACTTATATGAAAAAATTCAGAACTATCATAAGGCATTAGAATGTTACAGACTAGGAAATGCTTTTAATAGAGCAGTTGATTTGGCAAGAACAGCATTTCCAGAAGAAGTTATTCATTTAGAGGAAGAATGGGGTGATCATCTTGCATCAATCAAACAGCTTGAAGCTGCAATTAATCATTATATTGAAGCTGGAAAATCAGTAAAAGCATTAGATGCAGCAATAAATGCTAAATTATGGAAAAAAGCTGTAGAAATAATGGAAATTATAGATGATGTTCAGTCATTAAGTAAATATTTGAAACCTATGGCTCAGCATTTTTATTCTGTAGGTCAGTATGAATTGGCTGAGCATTTATTAGTAGAAGGAGGCATGTCTCGTGAAGCTGTCGATATGTACAATCGCATTGGAGAGTGGGACAAAGCATATAAACTTGCCAGCAAATTTTTAGATTCTGCTGAAGTGCGAAGGATGTATATTTCTCAAGCCAAAATACTGGAAGATAAAGGTGATTACAAAGATGCTGAAAAGCTTTATACATCTGCTCAAGAGTATGATTTAGCTATAGCTATGTATGAAAATTTAAAGCAGTATGATAAAGTGATTAAGTTAGTAAAGAAATATTATTCTGAAAAATTACCAGAAATGTATCTCCATATAGCTAAAAAACTAGAAGCTGATGGAAAATATGCCCAAGCAGAAGATTATTATGTAACTGCTGGTGAATGGAAAGTGGCAGTTAATATGTATAGGAATTTAGATATGTGGGAGGATGCATACCGAGTTGCAAAGACAAAAGGAAATGATATAGCTGCAAAGCAAATTGCTTATTTATGGGCAAAAAATGTAGGTGGTGATTCTGCTATTAAATTACTTAATAAATTTGGTTTGTTAGAAAGTGCTATTGATTATGCTGCTGAAAATTGTGCTTTTGATTTTGCTTTTGAGCTAGCAAAATCTTCAATGAAGCATAAACTTCCAGATATACATCTGAAATATGCAATGTTTTTAGAAGATGAAGGAAAATTTAGGGAAGCTGAGGTAGAATTCATACGTGCACACCGACCAAAAGAAGCAGTTTTGATGTATGTTCACAATCAGGATTGGGAAAGTGCACAAAGAGTAGCTGAAGCTCATGATAAAGAATCAGTTGGTGATGTACTTATTGGGCAAGCAAAATTTGCTTTTGAGAGAAGAGAATTTCAGAAAGCAGAGTCTCTTCTACTCAGAGCTGAACGTGCAGACCTTGCTGTGAAATATTATAAAGAAGCTGGAATGTGGAATGATGCATTGAGAGTATGTAAAGATTATATACCAACAAAGCTATTGGAATTACAAGAAGAATATGAAAGTGAGACTTCAGAAAGTGGGTCAAAAGACATTCAGCAGTTATTTGAGCAAGCTTCTAGCTGGGAAGAAACTGGACAATATCAAAAGGCTATTGATCGATACCTACAAATTTCACCATCAAATACTAAAGATTTTGATTTTGTAGAAAAATGTTGGGTAAAAGCTGCTGAATTATCATGGAAATTTATGAATAAACAGCATACAGAAAATTTAATTCAGCAAATTGCTCCAAGGTTATTGCAAATGAAGAAGCAAACAACTGCAGCTCAACTTTTCTTAAAAATAAATTCTATAAAGAATGCTTTAGATGCTTTGATTGATGCAAAAGATTGGAGTAAAGCCAAAAGAGTTGCTGCAGAAGTGGATCCCAGATATGAAGAATATGTTGAAAACTGTTACAAAGATTTCTTACGTTCAGAAGGAAACACTGCTGAGTTAGCTGATATTGATGTCATAGCAGCTTTGGATTTATACGCTGAAAGAAATCAGTGGGAAAAATGTTTAGAAGTTGCTCAAAAGCAGGGCATGAAAGTTTTACATAAGTATGTTGCAATTTTAGCTATAAAACTTATTAAAGAAAAGAAAGAACAAAAAGCACTTAGTTTATATGTCAATTATGGAATTCCACCTTTAAGTCAAAATTTTACAATTTATAGACACATAATTTCCGCGATTTTTTCAATGAAGGATTCCTTTACATATGAAGCTTATTCTGTGTGGTCTAATTTGAGGAATATACTTTTTCAACTAACCGAAAGTTTACAAAAAATTAATGGAGAGGAGTATGACGAGTTTAACAATTATTTAACCGTGGCACATTACTATTCAAACAGATCAGCTTGCTTAGGGCATCCTAGTCTTGAAAGACAAGCAGTAAAGATTTCACTAAGTTTGTTGAGATATGCAGATATCATCCCTGCTGACAAAGTATTTTATGAAGCTGGAGAAGCCGCAAGAAAAATAGGTTGGAACAGCATTGCATTTGTTTGTCTTAATCATTTAATGGATATTTTTGAAGCCATTGAAGATGGCTCTTCAGAAGTTGATAACTCTGATTTCCAAGATACTGATATTCCAATAAATATCCTTATTCCTCCTGAGACCTGCTTGACAGAAACACAACATGAAGAAACTAGAGAGTGGGTACTATCTGTATCAATGGATCAGACAATAGATCAATCCTTACCTTTAGATGAAAGGCAAATGTTTGAAGCATCCTTAACATCACATGATGGTCGTCAGTATCCTCCTTGTGTTGTTACTGGTTATCCAATAATAAGAAATAAAGTAGACTTAGGGAATTCAAATAAAGTAGCAAATAAAGATGATTGGAACAAATTAATCATGGCAGCAAAGGTTAATCATGTATCTGAATGTGAAGATGTACTGAAGTTTATAGCATCATGGTGTGGTGGAACTGGAAATACTGGTTTCACTTTTCAATAAGACTAAATCTGACTTATGCACAAAATTAAAAAAAATTTCATGTTGAATGAATCCATAATTTTATTGCACAATAATTTAAAATATTTTTATGCACTAAAATTTAATAGAATTCTATTATGTAATAGAAACTTTTAATAAAAAAAATATTAACTTCAAATGCATGTCTTATGACAAACTCTTAATCTAGGTCCAGTGTTCTAGTGATCACACACATTAAATACAGTTATTTTTATAAATAACTATTTAAAATAATCCTAAACATAACAGTTATAAAAATAACTAAAAAATTAGCTTCACTTAAGGAAAAAGTCAATATTTTTAAACATATTAGATATAACCAAATGGGATACAATATTATGTGAAATATGAAGAGCAATTCACTATCAATGACATTTTGATGATTTAACAATCTGAGAATTATTTGCTTCAATTGTATTATTCATAATACTGCTAAAAAATTTAGATTATTTCCTGAATATGCAGGAATATTTCTTAAGAAATAGAATGCTTCAAATTTATATTTGATATTTATATGGAAATTTTGTTTGCAGAAAAAATGATTTCCTGTTTTCTCTTAAAATAAAATACAATTATATTAAATAAAATGTTAAGTTTTTTTTTAGAAAAAATTTCAATTTTGATATTATTTGCAAAAGTATCAAATAAAATTGTTTTTGTTAATTTGACTTCATGTTTTTATATATCTAATATACACATAAAATAAGAATATATTTTTAGAAAAAAATTTAAATTTTGATATTTTTTGAAATTAAATTCTGTATATAACCCAATTTAATTTTTTATTAATAAAGCAATTAAAGTTGCAAAGTTTTTTTTTAAAATATTGAAATTTTTTAGTTTAATATTTAAATGAAATTTCATATATAAAATTTAATATCTATATTTTTAAGATTCAAATATTGAAATTTACTAAAAAAAAAAACATTTGAAAAAAAATTATTGCAAAATAAAAATAAACACAGGAGAAATTACATTGCAAGTTTTTGAACATTAAAACAGTACCATCTTTGGGGGAAAAAATAGTAAACTTAACTGGTTCTTTATTTCAGAAATATGGGAAAATTTAGGATGTCATATTGTTTTTCAATTTTGTTAGAGTAAAAAATACTTCATTAATTATTTAAAAATAGAGTTTAACATTAAAGTTTTATTTCATTTCACTGATATATTTTGTACCTGACAGCAAATTCAGCGGAGACCTATAGTTTAAAAGATTTCACACCACTACAATTATCAGCTCCTGATTAATGTAATCGTAAAATTTTGAATCGTATGTCAGAATGCTAACCATCACACTGTTTGTTATTTGGCTTTAACCTATAAAAAACAATAAATATTTAAAAATTTAATATTATTAACCTTAGAAATGGAAAGCTAGAAAATGAGTTCAAAATTTCCCTAAACTAATAAATTTATTTCAAATATTAATTATTTTATAATAAAGTATTTTGAAGAAAATCACTTTAAAAATTAGAAAATGTTCTTGTATACAGTCAATTCTTAACAGAATGGTAAATTTATGATAAATTCATGTAAATATGTCAACAGAATTCAATAAGATATACAATTTCATCAATCCAGTAACAGTTGACCACAATTTAAATTGTTAGTCAACTTAATAATAGTTTCAAAAGATGAAAGTTCAGCCCTTTAGAACTATACAAGGATTTTTCAAATTAGTCAGATTAAATTAGCATTTTACCCAAAGAAACTGTTCTGCAAATACAAACAAAAAGGCAAACTTCCTAACAAAGCCAATGAACTTAGCCTTTACTTATAAATCAAAACTGAGATTACTTAATGAAAATTTTTTTTAATAGATCTGTATTATTTACCATGATAAAAGAGTCCCTCCATATTATAATTTCAAAGAGCATTTTTCAAATATTTGGAGCATTTTCAATATCAAGTTATGTAGAGCATTTTTTAAATTTTTATAAAATTTAATAATTTGCCTCTCTTTTCACTTTTACCACAAAGAAAGAAAGTACTTGGAATTCATATAAGTTTGTCTGGTTCATAGATATCATTTTATTTAGTTTTATATAGGTTTTTGTTGCTAATTCATGCATTACTATGTAATATTTATGAAATAATGTTATATTTTAAGTACTTTTTGTTAAAAAAAAAAATGTTGATAACCACAAAATATATATATCAATATTTTTATGCTATAAAATTAGGAACTTCTCCAAATTATCAGAAGATTTAAAAAAATTAGTTTATGCAAATAATGACAACCTCCTAAATAATCATTTACTTTTGTTCAAATGAATTTTCTATTAATTAATATGCATTGTAAATTATTTTACTCTGGAATTTAGTTTTAAAATATTTCATTTGTTGATTATATTAATATTTCATGAGCTGTTTAAGTTTTATTACTTTAAATGCACTTATACACTTAAAGTAATAAAATTCCAGTTTCAGAAAATATCACTTCTATTTTTTTAGTTTTGTACACTATTTTTATGTTTCACTTTCATTAAAATTTCATTTTTCATTAAAAGAGTAAGTCTTTTACAATAAGCTGATGGAATTTTATGACTTTTATTTTCATAAAATATCAACCACTTCACTTTTTTTCATTTTGTACATTATTGTTATGTTTTACTTTTATTACAAATACTACAATAAATCTTAATATAAAAATTGGTTCATGAACATTTATTTTATTTAATGTATACTTACAATCAAACTAGTTTAATATGAGTTTAAAACAAATAATTGAGATAGGATCAGAAAACATTGCCTCAATCAAACAGAAATATATATTTGTTTGCACTGAATACATATATACAAAGTGCATTAGGGAAAAAAATCCATATTTTTAAATGTTTCTAAAAAGTTTTGATGTTTTTTAACGTTTTTAAACATGTAAAAATTAATTTCAATATGTAACCAAAAATGTTGAAAGTTACAATACCAAAAATTTACAAATTAAGTTTTATTGTCTTGCATTCAGAGTATATAAATAAAAAAAATTTAATTTCTATTTCAATGAAAATGTATACAAAAAGTTAGTTTTAATTAAAATATTATATTTACCATTACCACTTATATTGTATTCATAAAGTGTTGCACATATTTTTATTTTGGTCATTTATTAAAAAAATATAAAGTATTATTGTGGAATCAATGAATACTTTAGTAATACTTTTTTAATGCAATTAAAATTGCAATGTTACGAATATTTTAAGGAACTAGCTTTTTTGTCTTTCATTTTGTATTATGTTTATATAAATGTGCAGGATCGATAAATATCAGTTTTGTAACCTGTGTATATGATTAGTTTAATACTTTAATACTAGACAAAGGATGATTGTATAATCTAAGCATTCCAAACTGATTAGTTCTTATGTCTCTGTAAATGTAAAGTAGAATTGAGAGAAAAACATCATAAGTTTAACCTCTTTACTCATCTACTGTAATTGGTTGAATTCAGCATTTAATTTGAAATAAAGACTTTGAATCAGCAAATCTAATGCTGCCAAAAGCTTAATGAATTAAATATTTGAACTTATGAAAACCATTGCTTTACAAAAAATAAAAAATACTTAAGTTTCAAAAGGTTTCTTTCTTTTATAGAAAAAAATCTTTTTACAACAATATCAATGCATAAATTTAAAGGATTCATATAAACAGATATTTATCAAACTTCTTTAATCTCATATTATTTAAACAATATTTTTATATAAATCATCAAAGTGAGCATCTTTCTTGAAAAATTTGATTTGTGGTTAATTCAATATCCATCAATCATTATTAAAGGAATTTATATTGCAATGACAGTCCTTACGTTTTAAAAAGGTTGATATAAGGATTTGCCATTCACAGTCAGAGTACTTATAAATGTATATGTACTTGCAGAATTTCCTAACATAATAACTTATAAATAAAGTTTAGTTACGAGTAGTAGTGTCATTAATTGTTGAGCAAGATTTCATAAAAGATATTGCATTATTTACAAAAATAAAACTGAATGTCATCAACTGCTAAAATCGAACATTACCCCTTACTACATAATTAAGGAAGTATAGTTAATAGAATATTTTGCATATAACTATTTTAATTAATATTTTTTGAAAAATCGTATTTCAGTTTTAATAAATGCTTCAAACTCAAATCCTTATATAAATATTTTCTAATATAATTGTTAAGGTATTTTGGATTTGTTAAAGCACTGTAATAATATTCAAAGAAAATAATCATTGAATATGGGTTACTTAGAAAGATGTAAGTATTGCTTTCAGAAAACAAAATCTAAAATCAATCTTGTAACAGAAACAATAAATTCTAGAAACTGATATTTAATAAATTGCACATGTATGATTCTTTCATACTTATATTTTATTAGTATATGTATATATTACTATTAATCATTCTGAAATTACACAATTTTAGATAGTCAGTTTGTTTGCTTTAAAAATTCATAAGAATTTTTATATTTATTTGTCAATTTTTCAATCTTTTTATGAATTCAGTTTTAGAAGTCTGGAACCATAGCAAATATTTTTATATATTTATTATCAGCTATAAAATGGTAGGCAAATTATCAAATTTGATATAATTTCATGTAAATAAAATATTTGTGACCATCAATGTATTTTTTCATATTTGTTGAAAAAATATTTGTTAATTGTGTTTAATGTTTTTTTTTCATTTATTGGAAAAAATAAATATATTAGTTAATTGAGTTCACAAATAAACTTGGGTTGCAGTAGCTTAGTTGGTTAGGGCATCAGTCTCGCAATCACCAGGTTGTGGGTTCAATTCCTGGTCGATTTAAGAGTGTCGTGTTCTCTAATAGCGACTAGGGCACATAAAATAGGTTGTAGCCACAATGTTCTCTATGTTCCCATTCCAAATTAATAACTCTAGGAGTATTAGGAGCCAGGCCTAAATTGAAAGACTCAGATGGTGCTGCCATCTATGAGCCAAAATCGTACTTCCACCCTTGTGAGGAAGTGCTCTGTTCAAAAAATGAAAGATGCTCTTTCTGAAATCATTAGCCCAATACCAAACAAGCGGGCTTGGCTTTGCCAAGTGTCACAAAAATAACACAAATAAACTTAAGAAAACAAATTTCACTCCTGCAACAATTTAATAAAAACTGTTGCATTTTTTGATATAAATAAAATTAATTTATTTTAAAAACAATTATGCTTTATACAATACTATTTTAATTTAGACAAAACAATTTTGATATTTTGTTTTATTAATTTCCTGCTTTATACAATTAAGCAATTAGAAAATACATATCACATTATATTAAAAATGTGAGATGACTTTAATATTTTGTTTTATTATTTTCATGCTAATGAATCACAACTGCAATTAATGAGTGAAGCATTGATAAAAAAAAGAACCAATTAAATCACACACTTTTTATAAACATTTACTAAAATAACTAATCATATTTATATCATGACTTATATAAATTTCCAGAAGTGATTGTGCATCTTTAATTCTTGAAAATGCAACATTAAATATAAAACTTATTATGCATAAATGATTAAACACTTTAAGGTGAAAGTGTATATATTTTATTGAAAAACTATGTACAATTATATTTACATAAAAAGTAAATTATTTACATTTTCTTCAGTCTCAGCCACTACAGAGAAAAACTAATTTTTTGTAAAAACAAAAAAGAAATCTTCCTATCAATGTATTTTGCAAACACAAATTTACTATAATATATAGTTATATGGATATTTCAAATCTACTGCAATTGAAAGACTTGAATACCATTAGATAAAAACATAGTAATTGTCAGTTAAATAATATATAAGGCTGATATTTTTATAAATGTAAAAACGTTTCTACAACTTGAAACATTAAACTTTTACTGAAAGTAAAACAAATATTGTAGAGTAAGTATGTTCATATTTCTTTATAATTCTTACAAGATTCCCAAGAACAAATGTTCTGTTGTTTTCAGGTGATAAATGAGGAAAATAATTTATACCTATTTCCCCATTTCCAAATAATCCAATTAGAGGAACCCGTGGATACAGTGAACGAAATGTGTCACTTTCAAAATTGTGACATCTATGAAATTGATAACCTCGAGCAACACAAGTAAACATGAATGCAAAGCAACGATAACGCAAAAGGCCTGTGTCTTGAAATGTCTTTAATTTATTTTTAATTTCTTCCTTTCTATCATTTTGAGTGATAATGAGAGATGAAGCCTCAATATTGTCTCCTGTGAAAGCAATAATGGAGCCTACAAGGGATTCAGTGTGAGACACTAAAGACCCTCCAATAGCAAGTGCACCATTTTCTTTAGCAATGCAACGTCGTATCAATTCCTCAGAAACAGACACTCCACGGGGAGTAAGAAATGCTAGTACACATTTAATCTTTTTTTCATCAGGAATTACATCATTCAATTTAATTTTCTGGCCATTTAGAGCAAAATAGTGAGTTTCTACACCTGGGAGTCTAGGAAAACAAACACCAGTTACTGCGGAACCATCTTCAATTTCTACAGGAGTGTAATCTCCCATGCTTGCAATAATTCCAGATGCTACTGAGAAAGACACAATTGCATCTGTTGGCATATATTCTTTAACTGCATAATCTAAAACTGAAAAAAAAAAATATTTCTTTTATTGATATAATGATTTTAAAAGTAAGGAAAATAATATTTTCCTTTTTAGACATCAAAGATTCAATTTTATATTCTTATTTTTAAATTCCACTATGGATAAAATCAAAATTCCAATAATTAAGAATCTAATTTTTATAAGTGCGCAAAATTAAACACAAAATCATTACTTAATTATCTTTATTTTGTAGGAATAAATCTAAAAACCAAAGATTTTTACTTATTTGATATAAATATGTAATGTAGATTTAAATGTTCATGTTAAATACCATTCCCAGTTACAGTTATTTAACAAATTAGGGGATAGTTTCTGATCTTTAGTCTGAGAAAAAAGTTGCCAACATTTTAAAGAAAAAAATATTTGTTAGAGAAGAATCACAAAATATTTCACAACATAAAAACTTCAAAAAAAAAATTCTGAAAATTAAATGTTATATTGAAAGATACCTAGAAACAATATTTTAATTACATTAAATATAGTTCATAATTAAAAACTTTAAAAATTACAGTATATAACATTTTTTACTGAATTTTTTTAAAACATTTATAGGCATTAACAAATAAATATTTATTATTAACTTACATACTAATATATAAATAAAAATTAAACTATATTAATTTCATACAAAAACCATTCAGTAAAAAGAAGTTTTTGGTTACATTAAAAATTTAATATTATCCACACTACTATTAAAAGTTAATACATTTAAATTCACATAATGAGCAGCCTAACAGCTGAAGGATGTAATACATTTTAACATTCAATATATATTTTTGTCTTTTAGTATAACTTCACAAATCTAGATTATAATTATGTGTTGTAACATAAGATTAAATTCAATTGGTCCCTTTTGGGCATTCCTGGACAAGGACACACCTTTTCAGTTGGTCACACCTGGACTAAGAAATAAAATTTAAGATCTATTTTGAAAATATATAAATATTCAAAATGGGAGTTGAATACAAAATTTGTTGGACTGAAAACCAAAGAGATTCATTTATTGAACTTTCAATCTATCACAGATGAAGAAATCCAAATTTCTCCCTAACATTCCATTCCCCCACCCAAACAGATTTTCCTACAATAAACAGAAAAAACTCTGGAACTACTTTGATATACCCCCCAAATCAGAAATTTGGCTACTTTTTTCCCTCACCAACCATAATACCTGTTTTTGGCGCCTTTTTTTACTCGCCAAAATGGATTCTCACTATATACAAATAATTAATACATAAAAAACTTCAAAATAAAAACTCAGAAAATGGTACCAAATACAAGAAAATTCTAAATTTGGCAACAGCAAAAACCTAAAAGCTGAAAAAACCTGAATTGGTAACACCAAAATAAGAAACAGCAACCCTAAAAAGTCCGTAGGGAGAGCCAGATTTGGCGTGTAATTTTTGGGTGGTATATCAAATTTGTTTCAAAACTCTCATTTTTAAATTATTCAACAGGCATTGGAATCAAAACATTTCCTGGGCCCCAATGAGCTTTTGATAAACTGCATACATTTCAGCACTAATGCTATAAATATTAAATATTTCAATAAAAAATTTAAAGAAATATAAAAATACATTAATTAATGTTGTAAAACTTATTTGATTTACTTATGTATCGGTATCAATATCTGACTTATAATAATCACAGCTCATACTATCAGGTTGTAACAAAAGTTTTCCACAAAAAAGTCCTTAATGCAGTAAGGAAAAAAAAACATGAAAACAGTACTTTTAGTATGAATAGCAATCAGCACTCAAATCTATGATTTTCTGCCAAAACTTTGGTAGTTTTCCAAAATCTTAGGCCCAAAAACTTGGTGGCCAAGAGTCCAAAAACGGATCAACCTCATTGCACATGTCTTTGTAAAATCAAAGATAGCACTGTAAAATGTTATTGCAGGTGTGAAAAAAGGTAGAAGTCCAAAAGAGTGATGTTGGGGCTATATGGTGGGTGTGGTAAAAGATCCCATTCAAGATCATAAAGAGTCATTTGACGAATGATAGCACATATGGTCTTAATAAAATTGTATTTTCTTGACAGTATTCAGTTTGATATTTGGATTTAATAGTAGTGTCAACACAGATTAGCATCTTGCTGTACACCTTACTGTCGGTGATTTTACTTTTTCCCACATACTTTTTGTGAGTAATACCACAGCAATCGCACCAGGTGCAAAGTACAAAAGCAGTTTGATCCACTGAAAGGACAAAACCCTAATTCGACCTTGCAGTTTTATGGACTGAACTATTTCACTGAGCATAGAAATGACTGAAAATGAATGCATTCTTCTTAAAAATGTATGATATTTTAGTTTTGTATGATGAACCTTGTATAAAGGATTTGCATAAATCCTCATTTTTATTCAATTCTAAATGCAATATTACTAAAAAGTAATGTGAAATACAAAAACTTTAGGGCCTAAAATTAGTACATAGTGGAAAGACTATGATGGTTAGGTTTTGTGGCACTAGGTCCTAATAAAGATCAGCTGTGTCACAACTCAAATTATATTCTTTTCCATTTTTTTGTCAAAACCCAAGTAACTTTTAAAAGCTATTTAAAAACTAATATAGGGTAGATTTAACATACTTACTAAAATATATATATAAAATAACATATTACAATCATGCAATAGAAAAAGAATATAGTATTTAAAACAATAAAAAATGTAAATAAAAAGAGTATATATATGCATATATATAATTAAAAAATTCTGCAATTCAAATTATATAAAAAAATAAATACTTCTTAAAAAAAAAAAAAGAGAGAGAGAGAGAAAGAGATGTGAAGTTTTACTTAGCAAATCCCACATTTTTAAAAAGTAAGTCTAAAAAAAGTAAAACTATGTTGAATTAAAATTAGAAAATTAAAATATGAAAACTATATATTGTTAATCCCACATTTCACACCAAGGATTCAGATGACTTAGAAGCAAATGTTTAGGATGAAATGTTAACTTAACATCTGCACTTAAAAGAGTTGAAATTGTAAAATGGAAAGGGATGGAGTTATGGTATTTAGCTTGTTGTTGAGGCTTGTATGCTACACATTTCCTGCCAAAGAGAATAAATAAATGTTTTCACATACATAAGTCCACCCATTTTAATCATGCATTTTATACAAGTGAAATATAAATTAATTATTTTTATCAAATAAAGTTCTTTATGTGAAATACATAATGATGATAAGTATAAATTAATCAATTTTTCTCTATCTTTATATAAGCAAACACATCATAGTTAAAGCAGAATAGCTAGTATTTGAAGAAAAAGCTGTCTATGTCAATTCAAATTGTGTAAATTCATACACCCCACAAAGTGTAATGTTTCAATACATTACATTAATAATGGATAATAGAACTCTATATAGTACATTAAAAAATACAAATTCCAATTTATTCCATAGATAGTGTGTGGAAGTATTCTATAATTCTAAATAAGCCAAGCTTTAAATTTTAATCACTAAAAAATTGTAAAAACAATGCAGGTACAATAGTTACCTGTTGCAATATATTTCCTTTTGCACAGTAAATTTTTTCTATCCAGCTTTATTTTCTTCCTATCATGTCCAAAAGTAGTGTATGAAGGAAAAAAAGCATCAAAGTTTTCATATAAATTACTTGAGACGAAAGCTATGCAAAGGCTGGGTCTACACTGCATATTCTTTAACTGTTTTTGTAAACAAGAGGCAAAGGAGCTACGTCGACCCCGTAGTTTTTTAAATATAGGATGTTTATATTGCTTAACCAAATGGTAATCAAAATGACCCTGTAACAGAATAAAATATTTATTATTCAAACTGTTAACATGTATATTGCTTAAGTGAATGGTAATCAAAATAATGGATTAATAGAATAACAGTTTATTGTTCAAATATTTAGGTTAATTAACAAGTATACCAAACCCATGGCATCAAAAATATAACAAGTAATTTTTTACTTAACTAGTATAAGAATATTGAATAAATAAGGAAATATTATAAATTAAATAACATTTGAAATTTTATTAAAAATACTTCAATATATATGATAATATTAATGAAAAATTCTTCATTCACAGATAATTAATTTTTAATCCTGCACTCATTATAATTTATAATACTCACTCTCATGAATTTTCACAGCAATTCAAAAAGTAAAATTTCCTGTTGCTACAATTTATTGTGTAGACTCTATAAGCAATAGTATTGTGGAGAATATTTGATTAAGATAAAGATCAAATTCTTTTTTCTTTTCAGTTTAATAATAGATTTGATAATAATGCATACCTTTACATTTATTCACTAGATAATCACGACTTATTTAAATATTTCTTTATTAAATTGCATAACAATTAAATAAAATTATTATCTAGAATTTTTTTAAATTTCTTGATTGCTATTTCATATTTTCAAAATTAAAAAAAAATTATATAATTTTCATTGAAAATAAATGATCTACTTCCTAAGTAATATCACTTTTAGTATTAATATATTAATCAATTATATAAATATAATTCACAAAATTATCAATAGCAAATTCTGATAATTTTTGTAAGAAAATACTTTTTAGAATATATTTATATTAATGCTTAAACATCGAAATTTTATTTTTAATGCTTAATATAGAAATTGCAATATTATGAAAGAGTAGTAAAAACAGAGCAAAAACCAATGTATGAATTAAAAGCATAGATATAAATAAAAAATTAAAATATCAGAATTTTTTGAGTGAAAAATTCATTAAAAAAGGTTGGTACAGAACTTTACTATGCCACCGGAAATACAAAAGTCAAATGTGATGTAATAATGGTATATAGAGTCTATAAAATCTTTACGCATTTCTGATCCCAAACAAATCTTCATCTCAAACAAATATGTAAGGGAAATCTGACATAATGTTTAACATACTTCCTTAAATATCATATTAATAAATCCGTCGGGAAATGCAAGAGTTTGAATTTGTTGCAAGATCCTAGAGAAATCATTCCTGAGTGCAGTTGGACATAATTTTTTTAAACATAAAATTGATACCTGTGAAATGATTATCCACATACACATTAAATAATGTTTCCTATAGTTAATATTAAGAGAAAAAAATCAAAATAAAAAGAGCTCCAAACCATACTCATAAAAAAATGAATAAAACATACCACTTTAGAGATTAGTGGTTGTACAGAATGTACAACCACTAATTTTTAAAATGGTATGTTACATATACTCATGGTTTAAATTACAGAATAGGCCATGAAGTTATATATTTCTTAAAAGTTTAAACACAATTTAGTTTATCAATTTAGAATATATACTTTATAAATTATGTTACATAAACTAAGACATTATTATCGATATTATATATTCAGAAATTAAATGCATTAGAAAATGAACTTTCCTGCCACATTTAGTACTTTGCAATGGTAGTGAAGGAATCTAAATGTCAAAGCTATTAGCATTTTGTTTGACAGAGTTAATTCAACATTATCCATTTTATCTGAGACTTTATATACTAGTTTCAATCAAATGATGGAATCGATTATCAATGACTTATATTCAATGATATTAATGCAAACATAAATATTTCACTTGATTTTAGCTACTTTTCTCTTTTTTTGTAGGATAAAGGTGCATTTTTTTCAACACTGAGAATTTTTATAAACACAATAAATAACAATGGGTAAAAATAACTGATTTGCAAAAAAAAAAAATAAATAAATAAATAAATAAAATAAATAAATCCTGAACTTAAATAAATATACATTTTGATAGTTGAAAGAAAAGCAGTGAATTAATTATCAAAATTTCTATTTGGAATCATAGTTAAAAATAAAATTATATGTAAATGCCAAATCTTTAGAAATTTAACTTTTAAACATGTTAATCGGGGTTGTTTCTTTCTAAAATTATGGTATATTATTTTTCAAAAATGAATAAAAAACATATAAATAATTATGATTTTATATTTGATTGTGCTTTAAAATAAATAATTAGTTAAGTTAAAGTTTCTACATAAATAGTTTTAATATTGGTATTTTTTTATAGCTTGCATTAAGAAACACAATCTTGAATGAGCAAATAAGTTTTAGATTAAACAATTAAAAGTTATTAATATCTACTAATACATTTGCAAAATACACCTTTAAGAATATTCCTTTTACCTGTACTGTTTAAGTTTAGATAAAAGTTTTATTTGCATCAGTAACAAAGTAAAACATGTTAGAATTGATTTTACCTTGTCACTGATTTTTAAACAACTGTACAGCATAAATTTGTAATCGCCTCTACTAAAAAAAAAATTCATATATTTTAAAAATATTTAAATGTTATTTAGAGAACAATAATCCAAATTTACTATTTAGTGTTGGAAATTTCATGCATTCATATATAGTTATTAAATTAAATATAAAATGTTTACTTTGTAAATTTTAATTTGTATAATCAGTAAAAGTATTTACAATATAAATTTTAATATAAATTATGTAATTTTAAAATATATCAAGAAATGCAAAGGGGAACAAAAAAGCTTAATACATAAAAAACAAATAATTCTAATATTTTTCCTAACAATGAAAAGAGAAAATATTACATATTATATATAAATTTCACACTAAATCAATACTGATAAGTGTTTGCTTAGTAATTTCATTTATTAAATATCCAAGAAATATTATATTTACCATATTTTCCTGCATATTATCCGCAGATTATGTGTTAAAAAAAGTTCTGAATTACGTTGTACATATAATACGCCACCGCTGATAATCTAATTCTCCATCAGAAAACCTTACAAGAAAGTTTTGAAAGAAATACTGTTTGTGTTTCATAAAATAAATAACAAGTGGTACTATGACACACCTAAGTTATTTAAGCTATAATAAGCTTTGTCCAATTACGTTCAAAAATGAATTTGGTTCCTCGTAAAGATATCACAGTTGCATTTCACTAACTAACGTTCATTGCGCAATTTGTCTTGACGTGAGCCATTTCGTTTTTAAAATATTCAAATACGTGTATCATCATATGGAAGTGAAAACTTTTAAGTTACACATCAGACTTTAAGTCTTAGCAAAAGCAAATTAAAAAAAAGCGACAAATGTGTTAAAATTAAATGGAAAACAAAGCATGCACAGTATAAAAGAAAAATGTATAAAATACGCAGTTTGTAAACAATCCATTTCTTTCATTTAAATATTAATGTAGCAAATACATATATTTTTAAGTATTTCTAATATCGTTTTAAAAGTTACTCAAAGCTAAATATTAAATAAGTTTTACAAGAATATTCTCCAAATTATCGCTTTTGATCAATCTCGTGCTTTCATCTCTAGTTTATCGCATTTTGTGATAAGTAGGATCTAGACAGACAGATGTTTTTCATAATAAATGGTTTTTTTCTCTAAACAATTTATTATATTTTTAATTATACTGTGATTTTTTTTTCATGTGACACCTATATTATTAGTAGTACATATTTTCGTTAATCTGCGCTTTAGGTCCCCTACTCTGCCAACTTGGCGAAAAATGCACCAAGCGTGGTAAACCGGACGTTTTTATACCTAATGAGCTCTTTATGGCAACCTCCGGAGGAAATAATTTGCGCTTTTTCGCGCATGCTCATTAATTGGTTTTTTTCTTTTAGCATCTTCATTGGTCGTTAATTAGTTTCAGTTTAAAAAATCGGTCATTTTCATTGGTTGCTAATTTGCTTAAAACTGTTAAAAATCGTATTCCATTATCGCCATGGCAACAGAGTTTTTGAAAACCCGCCAAGTACGGAACAAACAGCACACTTTCGCCAAGTTGGCAGAGTAGGAGACCTAAAGCGCATTTTCACCCATATTTTAAACTTTTCTCCACAAAAAATTGCGGAGGATTACATGCTGCTGAGGATTATTTGACGCATTTTTTTCCCTTTCACTCAAAAAAAAAAGGTTGTATGGATAATTCCACAGCAGATTACATACAGGAAAATACGGTAATTTGAATTAGTTAAGAAAAAAATATTTCTGACAATTCAAAACATATTTAGATAATCAAGAATTTAACATAAATTTATAAAAATAATTAATATTTATTTTCAAGAAAATAGCATTGCATTTGCAAATTAATAAATAATATACATAGGACAAATTATTGTTTTTAAAAGAACTGAGAATAGAAGAATAAAACAATAATTATTTTGTTTGTATTGAAGATGTTAAATAAGTGCAAGCAGCAATGTTTATCATTCCTAGCATTCATTTAGTCCCATGGAAAACACTACATCAAGATGTCAACCTGTTTTAAACTTAACAAAACTGCATCATACTTATGTTAATATGGAGAATATTACACCAGAACAGAATGAACTTAAGTTTTTATCAGTTATGTAAAAAAGAAAAAATATGTTACATATAGTATAAGATTAAAAAGCTTTATTGTTTTTTTAACTATAAATATACTACAATATACTATGAATAAAGTAAAATATACTATGAATCTTGTTGATTGCATTTAAGAAATACTGGATATCAGGTCTTAATGAAAAAATAACCAGTAGAATACTGACTGAAATAAAATTCTTGTGGTCAAAATA
>JAPDSC010157494.1:0-25262 GCA_026290005.1 Latrodectus geometricus | reverse complement strand
TTCTTAAAGGCAAGTGAAGGATCAAGTAGGTACATATTAAAAGTATTTTTTTACTTTTAGTAAGTATCTAACTGTCACTAAAATGTTAATCTAATGGATTTCTTGAAGCATCTTCTTTAAGATTTTTTATTAGATAAAAGAATTGATTTAATTTCTTCAAAACTTACTTCGATATTCAAATTTGAGTTTGCTTTCTGAATGCATTACATTTGAAACTAAACTGTTAAAGAGTCAATGTTCAATTTTGCGAAAAATAATCATTAAACACTGTTAGATAGAATACAAATTAATGATGCAAATAATTAAATATCATTTAAATATCAACAATAATTCCAAAACGCTCTATTAACAACAAAACGCTATATTATCTACAATTTTGAAATAAATAGAAATTTTTTTGCACATTTTACAGTAACGGATCTATGATTTCTGATATAAAATTTCTACCATTAAATTATATTATTCAAAATATTTAATATAAAGCTCTATAATTTAAGTATGTTTCTAATTTAAAAGTTGCCTTCAAAGCACAATTAGCTAATATATAATGGTAGTATACCTAATGTTATAACATATAGAGCAAATTAGAAATATACTAAGAAATGCAAAATATTTTTCCCAGTGGTACTTCTGTAATAAATTAGAAATACGCAAAATTATATAATTATGCATTTTTTGAAAAATATTTTATTTATATTTTTTAAATGAAGAAATATATAATTCACAAATAAACTGCTGAAATAACTATTTAAAAAAAAATTCTAGTTTTTACTAAAAATAACTAAAATTATTAATATCAATATTCATTTCATCATACTATAAATCCGAAATTTCATAAGAATCTTATAAAATCCGATACATTAGCTAAAGATGTAACACAAATTCGGATAAGTTTGTTCTCACTTTAGTTAATCACTATGGTAGAAAATATTATAAATTGAAAAAATACAGTGATAATTAATCATAAGAAATCTATAATTGATTTTATATCTATTAATAAAATTCATATTTCTTCATATGACTCGATTTTTAAAAATTCAGGAATGCATTATATTATGGTATGTTTTCAATAAAATAATACATTATATTGTTACTCTTATTTTATTATTTTTAATACTACTTTTTGAACTGCGTTGATAGTTTGTTTGATTTCTTTTTGATAGTTCTAGATAGATAGTAGTTGATTTGATAGATCTATTTTAAAACTTCATTGTCAAAATTATCACAAATATGTATTTTCAAAATATAATTGTTTTATATTCAAAGGTAATTCAATGAGTTTCTATAAATTTAGCGTTAATGATATACAGTAGTTTTGTAGGACAATGATAATTTTCAATATTCTCTAACAAATTATCAATACTCTCTAAAAAGTATCTAAGAAATTACAATTTTAAAAACATGTCAAGAAATAACATATTCTGTGTAGCAATCTTCTTAGTAATGGTAACAATTAAATTTTTCCTAAGCTTAATCAGAATAAAAAAATATGCAACCCATCATTTTGTTCTCACATAAAATTCTGTATATCTATAATTCATAATTAAAGACATTTTTGTATTCACACGAAATCAAAATTTTTAGTATTGTCTACCAACAAACCACTTTGTTAAAAAAAAAAAAGACACTTCCAGATAAAGACTGATTTGACAATCTAAAATAAGCACACGAGATCAAGAATCCTAGCGTGAATATTATAAGAATGTCCAAACTTTGTACACGAGATCAAACGTGTATTTCTTTTTTAATATTGATGTGAATTTTGCTTCTTGATTTTGCGGGCGGTAGTGCTTTCGGTAGGAGTGCGGCATTTTTTCTCGCTCACCGTCAATCCCGCGACACTCTTGACGAGGCTGCTATAGTCCGCCGCGTTATATGTAGGACAGTGTGATCGGTAAGTTACTTGAGAATAAGTGTAAGGGCTGGCTACCCTCTTGCAAAGAGAACTCGAGGAGATGCTTTAGGTGTGACCGCCGAGTTCTTAGGGCATTTCCGTAAAGTGTCTCGACTTACGATCGCGTAACGTCCGGTCTCTCACACATAGAGACGGCTGCTGTCATGAAAGACATTTCGGATAAGTTACTTCTGGTCTCGCCGAAACTTCCCAGACTTTCTCAGAATATCTGCTAGTAGCTCGACCATCGTGCCGCTGCTGCACCATGCAGAACCGTGATGTATGAATTTTGTGTCTAAGGCACTGATTTTACTCGATGACTGAGCACGCTTGCACAGTGGCGCTGATGCCTATGGTGACGTCGTGAATTGTGAACTGGCTAGCGGAAAAACTGTTGAAGGATAGTTCCGATGGAGACTGAACGAGGACCCCACTTTTGTTGTGGGCGTATGTGATCGCTGCACTCATGACTACACTTTCTCTTTGATTCGAAGTTGCCTGCGATTTCGAACGTGAAAGTAAAATGGTTGGTCCTGCCAGTAGTCATATGCTTGTCTCAAAGATTATGGTATGTATTCCTAAGTAATAAGGCGAAACCACGAATGAGTTGTGGTCTCTTATCTTGCTACTTTGAAAACTTCGGCAATTCTAGAGTTAATACATGCAGCAGAGCTCCGACCTTCGGGGACGATCGCTGTTATTAGACCAAAACCAATGGGAATTGGGTCTGTTATGTGTGGTATGTATAGCTTTGGGCTCCTCACACGTGCTCGCAGCGGCAGCGTTTCGTTCAAGTGTCTGCCTTATCGACTATGAATTATATGTTGCGTTCCTACCATGGTCGCAATGGAGACTCGGAGTTTTATTCCGGAGAAGGTGCGCGAGAAGCGACTAACGTATCCAGCGATAGCAGCAGGCAAGTAAACTACCAACTCCCAGATCGAGGAGGTAGTGATGGAAAATAAAAGTAAGGGACTCTTAAGACATGGTAATTGGAATGACTACACTCTAATTTCTTTAACAAGGATCCATTGTGAGGTAAGGAGGCAGTAATACCGCTCCAGTAGTGTATATGAGAGTTGTTGCCTTTAATACCGCCAGTTTGTCTTAACATCTTCACCTGCTGTCTTGGGTGAGTGGCTAGTTTATTTTGAAAATATTAGAGCGTTTGAAGCCTCTGTGACGCAAGGAGTAGGACTTCGGTTCCATTTTGATTCACTGAAAACGAGGTAATGATTAAGGACATCCGGCACTGTTATACGCCACAATCCGCTTTTATAGCAGTTGCAAGCAGAGAGTTTAAATGGGGCGGTATATCTGTGAAAGTTTTTTTACATAGATTTTACTTGATCGCGTGTGCTAATGGACTTAGTCGTTTTTTATGATTGGACTTAGTCATTTTTTTTAACCAAGTTTCATTTGATCTCATGTGGTTCTGTTGAACTTTGTCATTTACTTTACATTGTTATAATATTCATGCTAGTATTCTTGATCTTGTGTGCTAATACTAGATTTAGTCATTTTCTGGACTTGTAGAATTTATGCTAGAATTCTGTTTTTGATAGATTTCACTTGATCGCGTGTGTTAGTGGAATTAGTGGTTTTTTATTAAAAAAAACTTTTTCATTTTTATACCGAAGTTTCGTTTGATCTCGTGTGGTAATGTTGGACTTTGTCATTTACTTTACATTGTGATAATATTCATGCTATTATTCTTGATCTTGTGTGCTAATATTAGACTTTTGTCATTTTCTGGACTTTTAGAATTCATGCTAGAATTCCATTTTCTGTAGATTTCACTTCATCGCGAGTGTTAGTGGAATTAGTCTTGTTTTATGGTTTTACTTTGTGTAAAAATTATCGGTTATTATAATATTTTTAAGGAACAATGCATAATAAATAACATAAATATTTTTAACATCTATAGAATAAGTCATTTTATGCAGGTCAATAAATGCAGAATTAAATTTAGATATCAGCGGATCACAGATTTGCATGTAATAGTAAAAGTAATCAGATATATCAAATTTTAAATCATAAGGATATTATACAGTTACGGAGACACAATTATTATATGATTTGTACAAATATTCATACAAGTAAGCAGTTTTCTCGAATCATAATAATTGGTACATTGTTAAGATATCAAGAGATTTTGTCGTTAGGGACTTTTTGTCAATAAATTCTTAGAAACAAGATAATTAATAGATGATATCTTTCATGTACACATATAGAGCACTGTAATATTAGTTTTTAAGCATTGTATTATACATTGGACAAAAGTGTAAGTGTATTTAATGCTAAATAATGAGTATTGTAAAAAGCAAATAACATTAAATTTTTGATATAAGCAAGAATAAGTTATTAAAGAACTTTGTAATTCACACAAATATAAAATCAAAATTCAATATTGTGCATTTTCAAACTTAATGATGCTGCATAATTGTAATTATAATTACACAAACTCAAGGTAAAGAATAACAATAAAAAATGCTTACATATGTCGTTGAGAAGCAAAAGTAACGCATAATTAAAAAAAGAAGCTTGTTACATGATTCTTTTGCAAAACACTTCAAAACTCAAAAAAATATCTAAGAATTAATTCTATTATAAATTAAGTTTTTTCAATAAAATTAGATTCACAACCACTCTAAATATCCATTTTCGAGCTTGTAATATGACACGCGAACTATTGAACTTCGAGATTTACCATTAACTTGGTAGCTTGATGAAATCAATAAACTTTTAAGCAAGAAACTTTCGGATTCGCATATAAACTGCGGCCCTCACTGAATCAGTGCTTATGCTATAGGATTTTATATTTGATTATTTAGAATGATTAAATTGATAATTCAATTATTTTCGACTGGAGATAAACAAGAGTTCAAATATGAGATTATAAAAGAATAGAAATGTGCCTGCATGTTTAAATTATTTTTGACTGAGTTAAAAATAATTCAATCCTCAGTTAATAGTAGTTCAATTATTTTGACTGAGAATTAATAAGAGTTCAAATATACAATTGTTACAATATGAATAAAAATACGCTTGCATTGAACTTTGAAAACTATTAAGATGCATTTCAAATATATTGATACCTTGTATTTTATATAAACCGAGCATCATCTCTCATGATTCTATAAACCTTATAGTATATCTCTATGTCATGATATGTAGATATGCTCTATAGATACAATATAAATTTGCTAGACACAGTTATGCTCTTATTTCATTGAGATTGAATGTTAATACTGCATTTAGTGCTTCCAAAAAAATCCATATTTATGATGAAACTTACATTTATAGCATTTAATTTAGTTTTATTTTGGTCCTATTCTCAATAAATAAGATCTATCAAAATTATTTGCAAGCGATATTGATAAAATTTAACGAACATTCAGTCTATATAAACATTAAATTAAAGAGTCAAAATAGGTGCTAAATAATAAGTTTAATGTCAGGTATTACAATGTTTATTAATCACCTAATAGCTTCTAATTCAAACTGAAATACGTACATTATTGTGAATATGCAGTTACATACTATGTAAACTGTTGCATCAAAGGTACCTGCTAAGTAAATTTATTAATTTCAGAATTCGTATAATATTATGTTAAAATAAATTGCGCACATGATAAATATTCACATCAGTGAATTTCCTCAAATATTCGTCAATCATTTTGAATTTTCATTTGATATGAATCCTAAACTAATTTAGTGGGTGAAAGGGTTAGTTTTTATTTTAAAAATTAATTTTGAAATAAGTTTTAAAAATTAAATTAATCTTGAATTTTTTTGCATTAAATGACACAATATATTTAAATTATTGTTGCTCTTTTAGAGTTGTTCGCTGAGTTAATAAATTCAATACTCATAAAACACTTTAATCCTTGATACCCATTTTTTATTACTCTCTATAATGCACTTTGCATTCTATTTACAAATATCTCATATGTTCTTAAAATATAATGCTTCATTTAATTCAATGAAGCCACTACGATTGTTGAAGTTGTGAAAGGATTCTCTGAAAATATAAATACTGTACGTTATTTACATTATATATTAATCACACACACACACACACACACACTACATATAAAAAGTAGTCATTTGCAACGAAAAAAGGATTACAAAAATAAATATTCAAATTTGTAGTAGTTAAAATGAATAGAGATGGGTGCATTTAAATTCATGGATGGGTGCATTCTTAATTGTAAACATATTGGTAAGTTTGAGAAACACGACTCCCAGCAAAAATTTTGTCTTTCAAAAATGTCGTGAAATAAAGGATGTGATATGTCAGAAAATATGTTTACATCGATACTTTGATTAGTGCGTAGAACTCTCATATCCTTTTTGTGGATAAAATTATTACATCAGTAACGTTGAAATGAAGTTATGATGTTTATTTAGAATCAATGATTTATAAATATTTATTGCGATATATAAAATGGTTCTGTGAAATAATTTAATTTAATAATGACTGAACATTTTTGAATAATAAGGATGCGAGTGTTAATCGGCCAAATATTAGTTTTTGTAGAAAAATTAAATATTTACGTTGCATTGAATTTGATCACAAAATCATAAATTTTAATATATAATGTCACAATGTGAAATTAATTAATACGAATTGTTCTTAATGCTTGAATTCATTTCAGATTGGTTTGCAATGATTTTAACAGTGCAAATTTCTATTTTAAAATTCATCATAAAGAATCAGCGAAATCATTCATTTTTAAGACTTAAATTATTTTTCTGTATATTGAAATTGATCATAAAATCATAAATGTCAATAATGGAGTAACATAAATAATTCATGAAGAATATGGAATCAGAATGTGAAGTCAATTAAGAGATGTTTTATCTAATGTTTGACCATTTTTGGTACATTGAGATTTTTTAGTAACATCAGGGCTGGAATTGATGGCATCTTGTATACTAGGGCTGCTAATGAAGATATAAGGTAGATTGCATTGTGAGAAACAGAAATAAATTCCGCGAAATTTTTAAATACCTTCTTCAATATTAACATAAATTCATTCACTTCATTCAAATAAAATATTTTTTGGACACATATTACTCACAGCATATTAAAAGTAGTCATGCATATAACTCAGAAGTTAATTAAAAAATCTCAGTAGTTATTCACAGTTTTAATTATAAATTTCCGCATTTACATAAAAAATATATTTATTAACTATTTTTGAATAGTAGTAGCCATCGCATATTAAAAGTAGTTACAATTGAAAACAGTTAAGCAAAATTAAATATTAGAATGAATGGTTGAAAATTGTGACGCTAGATATGTTCTTAATTTTAAATGCATTGCTAGGACTGCTAAAGACTTCACCCAAGAGATTTTATGTTGAAATAAAGGATGTGACGTGTCCATAAGATATCATGCATGGCATATATCTCTTATACGTCAGCAGGATGTCATGCATGCATGATAAAGAATGAGTGAGTATATCTAGTATGTCATAAATATATAGAAAAATGGATTGCATGCCTTTGAAGAGAGAATATAGTGGTGGCCATGAATTGAGGGCTTATAAGTAATTATTCGGAAATATAAAATAATTTCTTGAAATAGTTTCATTTAAAAATGACTGTATCCTTAAAAAATGAGGGTAAAAGTATTTTTTGAGTGTAGTTTCGAACTAGCTGCTAAAATACAAGCTTCAGTTTATAAACTGATCATGATGAGTTTATAAATTATATTAATCTTAAGATAAAATTTATTTTTCTGTTTATTGAAATTTACTTCAGAATCAAAAATGTCTTTTAGTAATGGTGTAGCATATTTGATAAATTGCTTGATATCAGTTTGAGAAATAAATAAATTGTAGTTTTTGTTCTGATGTTTTGATATTTTGGTGTATTGTTTGGCAATACAAGGAGGAGAGTGGATTCCTTGAAGCATCTAGTGGAACTATAAGCCCGAATGTGTTATGTGAAATGTTTGTTAAACAAAAATAAATGTAATGATTCAATATTCTTTCTTTATTTTATACATAAGTTCACATATTTGTATCAAATAAAAAAAATTTAGTTTATATAAAGTGTTCTATTAAAATCATCCTCGATGAGAGTAAATTGATCACATATTTGGAGGGCTTAGGGTATATCATAGTTTTATGTTTCCAATAATATCATGCAAAATTTAAAATCAGCAATTTTTTCGTGTTATTGAAAGTACATATATTCTTTGGATACTTCATGTTTATAAAAGATCATCGATCATAACACTCTTGGCCATGATTTGCACTTCAAGTTGTTTCAAATTTCCTAATTATTGTATAGAGTGCATTTCCAGAGTGATTAAATATTTCTCGCAAATTTAATATTTCTCATAAATTCAATATTTCTCACAAACTAACACAAAAGTGAATTTCTTCTTTTTCAGTAATCAAAAAGTGAATAAGTTCTGTGAAAATAAACTAAATAGAAGTGTGTAACGACATCAATTAACATCGAGAATTTTTGTTTCTACTAAAATTCTCTCACTAAATCAGTATATAAAATATAATGATTCAGTGAATGGAGAAAAAAAAGCATATTTAGGGCTTTATAATTAAAATTTATGTCTTAAATTCTCTATTTGGTTAATAAATATTTGTCAAATTCTTTAAGTATTCATTCTTTTCATAAAAGGTAATGTTCACTTTCTCCCTGGATGAATTTCTTATTCGCTAAATATACTCTTAAATATTCAACTATAAATCCTTTTAAACTTTATTAAATAGAATTACAGTCTCAAAGTGTGAATCACATATTCATAAGAATTATAACATTTTTTTTTACAAAAATTATCATCCTAGTAAATTTACAGTATCAAAAAGAGGAAGGGGTTGAATTATTTACAAATACACTGTCTACCAATTAGTATTTGGACACCTATGCAAATAACGATATCAACGGTTCTGAGGTACGTCACGGCCTCCGCCGGTATATATCGTATAAGAAACAGAATCGGCATTAGTCGCATGGAAAAGGGTTCTTTGGCGTGACGAATCAAGGTTCGCCCCTTACCGTTCGGGCAGGGCCGGCGCTATCAGCTTCGCCGCTCCGGGCAAAGAGGTAAAAGGCCGACCCTTTATAACAAATATTAAAAGATATAACCTAAACCCTTTCCACGATTAATGGTAAGATAAAACGAGTAAAAAAATTGCAATCATCAGCAATGTTGAAGTTTTGATTAGCAAAAAAATACTAATTTATTTATTTATATTTTTGGCACTAAATTAAAATTAGGGTTGCGCAGAAAAAAAAGGAAAGGGTCATTTCTGGTGCATAATTATAAAATACAGAACAGATATTTAAAAAAAAGTAAAACAAATTATAAAACCACTAAATATTAAAACTTTATTACATATTAAAAATACATTTAATCCGAGAGTTGAAATTAAAAAAGTTTATTTTTCTCACTTTTAATTCTGAAAATTGTTTTATAATTTCTTTAACATTAATTTTTTCAGCCATGTCATGTTCGACGGCTATTGTTGTTAAGCCGTTTAGTCGATCCTCGGTAGTTGTGGAGCGTAAAAATTTTTAATTAATTTTAATTTGGAGAAACTCCTTTCTCCACTTGCCACACTTATTGGGAGAGTCAGCAATATTCTTAAAACTATACCAAGATTGGGAGCAAAATCCAGGTTCGATATGAATTTTAAAATCTCAACTGGACTTTCTTTTTTGTTTAGCAAAGCCAAAACAGCTATTATCTCGTCTGCCAAGTCAAGCACGTTTATATCGGATGAATTCCCATCAGGCAACACTGTTTCTAAATCTTTACAATACTTTATAATGTCATTTTGAGGAATATCTTTTAAATCAGAAATATTGTATAAAAATTGGAAATAGTTGCTGTGGGTACTGATCAAATCAAAAATGGATTCAAGTGCATTGATAGCTTTATATAATGTTAAATAAAATTCTGCCTTATATTTCAAAGCAGGATCTTCTATTGGATCATCTTTTGCCTCATAGTCGAAATTAACATTCCTTCTTCGAAATCAGTGACGTGGCTGGGTGAGCTCAAAATTAGCTGGTATGTCAATTTCGTCAGCGAGTTCTCGAGCATCGCAAAGCATTTCATTAAAGGCTCTGTCCGATCTAAGATCCTTGAAAAAATCTTTACAATTTTTCAAGAGCTCCATAGCAGATGGTAAATCATAGTCTTTTGCCTGCCAGAGCTTACTTATGGGATAAAAAACAATTTAAGATTTTGTACCAAATTAGAATGCAGCATAAGAATTTAAATTGTTTAACATAACTTAATAGTCCAGAAGCCTCAACTCTTATAGAGTTGTCAACTTCCAAGTTACTACAAACAGCAAGTAAAGCATCGTATATCCCTCCTAATTGAAACCTTAGAGCAGTGATTCTCAACCTGTGGGCCACGACCCCTAGGGGGGCGCGAGCATATCCAAGAGAAAATGTTATTTAAAAAAATTGATTAAGAGACCGAAAGGAAAAAACACACACACACACACATACAAAACAAAATACATTTCGACATATTTAATAATTAACTTATTAAATTAAAACAACTTACTAAATTGAAAACAAATTCAATTATTATTAGTGACTTCCTTGGGCATGTCTTTCAGAGCAAAGTTTTTCGAAGGAGGGTTTAATATTAGAAACAGACACTCTCAGTTCTTTTTCTATATTTAGCTGAGATCTATATCTTGTCTTCAAAGAAGCCACGGCAGAAAAACCAGTTTCTGCCGTGGCTTCTTTTCACAAAGGTAAGATGTTGAAAATGGCAGTAGAATGCGAAATGCCCTTGTTTTTAGTGCAGAAAACTCATCATCCACTCCTGCCCAAAATTCAGAGTGATTTATTACTAAATTTTCTTTTGGTTTCGCCGCTTGCCGTGAAGTCTATGAAGGTTTCTTCCTCTTCGATTGAGAGTCCTTCGGGAGTATTTTGAAATGGATCCCTCACCCACTTGTAACTTGATATCAGTTTGTCGACAGCAAGAAAGTACTTTTTAAAATTCTTTACTAGCATTCCTAAATGATTTTCAATGGTTACAAAAGCAACTTTTACATGTTGCTCTTCAGCCTTGTAAGTTTTAATACAATCATTGAAATTTGTAAACATTGTTAAGTTTTCTTGCTTTATATTTCTGCTCCACAATTCCAATTTCCTACAAAAAGCATTAATTTTGTCACTCGTATCCAATATATGTATTTGCTCTTTGCAGTTGAAGATTCAAGTTATTTAATTTCTCGAATATGTCGACTATGTAGCTCAATTTCAACACAAATAAACTATCGCGAAAATTCTCAGCTTCCGGTCTGTTTTCCTCTTCTAGGAAAACGGCGATTTCTTCTCTTAATTCATAAACACGTTGCAAAAATTTCCCTCGTGATAACCATCTTGCCTCGCAATAAAATAGTAACGCTGAATGTACTGTACCCATGTCTTTACAAAGTGCGGAAAAGATTCTTGATTTCAGGGGTCTCATTGTTATATAATTTACTACGGTTACAACCGTAGTTAACACAATATTCAAACCAGGACTCATTTCTTTGGAAGCCAAAGCTTCTCTGTGGATCATGCAATGTATCCAGACGCACTGTGATGATTTTTGTTTCACGAGTGCTTGAATACTTTGGAATCTTCCTGACATAGAAGGAGCATCATCCGTGCATATTCCGACGCAATGTTTTCATTCTATGTTTGCCTCGTTCATAAAATCATTTAAGATAGCAAATAAATCGAGTGCTGTTGCTTTGAGTTCTATTGGTTTGCAGAAAAGTAACTCTTCTACTACTGACAAATCATCACAAAATCTAACATAGGCAATGAAATGAGCATCTTTATTACTATCTGTTGCCTAATCGAGTTGTATTGAAAACAATTTGTAACTCAACTTCGACAAAAGCTGACACTCCCCTAGTAGCAATTCAACGGTGGGCGGTCATTGGGCAAACGCCTCAGGATGATGAATACTCACCGGGCCCTGCGCGGCAATAGTGCATGGAACAGTGCACTATTTGTCACCTCTATCGGGGAGCGGCTGCGGTATCACTCCCCAGTGAATTGAAGTGACCGGTGCGATGAGTTTATGGCAAATGGGCCGATGAGTTCGATAAAAAGGCAGTGAGTGTTGCGATGATACTATGCCATGCATTTTTATATTCTACTCGGATAGCAAAGCTGTTGTTTTGCTTTTATATATCAAAAATACACTATCGTTTAATAAACTTTTTAACGATAATGTATTTTTGCTTTATAAGCTTGACACACAATACCAAGGAAAACAAATTTTATTTATACATTTTTTCATATATAAAAGTATTTGTGTTGAAAGAAATACTTTAAAAAAAATTGGATAGTATATTTATAAATGAAATTTAAATGTATTTTGCAGATCTAATATTTTTTCACTCTTGAACACATTCCAATATTTTCAATAACTTATTGAGTGTCACAAAGTTGGCAGATTCAACATATAACTTCAGTTTTAGAACTTTTTTTTTTTTAATGATATTCAATAAATTTTCCTAGAGATCATATTCATCAAGTTTTTTTTCCCCTAAAGTAATTTCCTATTTTAGAAAAATAGAATTTAATTCAGCAGATAGTAAAGATTTTCCAATTTTTTTTAAAAAATTTCTAATTGAAATTTAATTGTATAAGTCTGAAAAAATTTATTATTAATATTGCTTTCATAAGCTTTATATTTTACTAAGTCCTCGTGAAATTCATTTAGAAATTAGTTTTGAAAATGGAGATTAAAATCATAAGTTATTCATTTAATTCTTCCAATATATTTGATACACAGAAAAATATTATCATAGAACATTTTTAAACTACAGGCTTTGATAGATTTAAAATACATTGATTATGTTTTAATTTAGAAGACTACTTTATATCTATGGTCTTAGTTGAATTCATTTTTGATATTCTTTAATTTTATATAAATAGCAGAAAAGTTCACTTAAACATAAATATTCTTGAAATTTTCAAAAGCAATATTTACAGAGTTAAGGGTGATAAAAAAATGAGATACAAATTTTTTAGTAAGTATAAATTTTTTATTGTAATAAGATTAGAAATTCAGTTATATTCTCAGATAAATGTATATATGTATACATATATTCCTATTTGTGTGCATTTTTGCACTTTTTATTTTAATATTTATTACATTCTCAACTTCAATATTTACAAACTTAATCACAAAAATAAAATGTTCACAAAATATAAAGGTTTATTATTTTTATTTTTTATATATCAGAGACATATTATTACACACACATTAGGTTATATTTATTTATACATTAGACTGTGCTTTTTTTTTTTTTTTTTTTTTTTTTTTTTTTTTTTTTTTTTTTAAGGCTCTTCTTAAATATTTCCCACCTCTGTCAGGTACACACAGCCATTTTTTATTGTATTGCTGTACATCAACATCTGTAACATGGCTATCATGATGGCGAGTAGAAGCTAAAAACAAATAATGTAATATTAAGAAACAAAGTAAGGTCAACATTTCAAACATTTTTATAATTGATATTATTAATATTAAATTTTCTGTAAAAAAACAATTTTAAACTTTATATGGAATGTAATGAAAAATAAATATAAAGTTAAAATATTATTAAAATTAAAGTTTAAACTAAGAAAGATAAGATGTAAAGTTAATCCATATACTCCAATCATTCTTTTGATCTAATGATAAACTTAGCATTTTAAAAATTACATAAGAAAACTTTAGAAACTTTGTTTTTTTTATATACCATTCAGATTGCTTGAATTACTTTGAAATTTACATTATGTCAGAGGAAAAATTCCAAGAAAGATGAAACCCAAACCAGGTCTCTGGAATTATTTTTAAATAATTTTTACAGTAAAAATTTTAAACATAATTTTTGTTGCAAAAAATATATAAACACATATTATATATCTTTAAATTTCAAACATACAATTTGCATATTGTATACATTTACACTACAGCGGTTTGATTATTTTTCCTTGTATTAATATGTGTAATATAAATATTTATATATTATACAAACAATCTCTCTATCATAACTTAATATATTGTTTTATTTATGCCACAATATTTATCATTGACTAACAAGGAGAACAATGAAACTCATTTTCTTTTTGGATAATTACTACATATATCACTAATTTTTTTGTCATATATTAAACATTATGCACCAGATTTTTAAAATTCTCTTCAAACAAGTTCAATCTTCAAGTTAAAAAAAATCAACTAAATAAACATTAAAAGACTCCAAACCTTCAATAGTTTGTAAAGGAAAAATTCATACACAGTAAGCAACCCACCTTTATTTGACTTGGACTTAATATCTTGGTTATACATTTAATACAAATATTAATATGCAAACTGTACAATTTCTTATGCTGGAAATTAAACAATCTAATTACAAATAGGACTTTAAAATTCTTATTAATTTTATCATGTAATAAATCATGAAAATTATTTTATCAAAATTAGTTATTACATGAACATGGTTAAAGCTGGGAAATATAGTTTAACATATGAAATATGGGAAACACAAAAAATTTTCTTTATATGGCAAAAGTATACCTTTACATATTATGTTAGTGAAAGACCATAATTTATATTCGAAAAATTTGGATACCAAAAATATTTGAATATTAGTAGATTCACATGAAATTTTATGAAATTCTTTTGAGACTTTAAAAGATCTACTAAGTAACATAAATGATTTATTTTCACTTAAGATTATATCATGAGTCTTAATGTCACATCATGACAATTGTTTGAACCTTTAAGTGTGAAATAAGTTCCTTCTAATTTTAAATAGTGCTACCCAGCTATACTAAGTCTTAACATTAATGATGATTGCCTAAGAGATTGATTCTATAATTTCAAAATTTTCTGAAATATCTGTTAACTGCACAGCATTTAATTCTTTGTATCTTAAATACACTTGCCAAAGGGGTAGATTGAAGATCTAATAAGTTTTTTCAGCTTTCCTAAATAATTTTCAAACTGGAAAACACTAAAATTATCTAGGTGGCCATACCTTTTTATATTTTCAATAAGATGTGATAATGCATAGATACTGTATGTGATAAATTCTTTGCCATACAAAATTGTACACTTCTCAACAGACTTTAAGCAAAGAGCCACCATATTCAAAATATTCTGCAAGAAATTTTTCATTGACCAGTATTCATATTGAAAAATGTAACAAGAGGAAACAGTTGTAATATTTCTCAGATAACATATTTTTCAATAGAACTGGTTTTGTATAGAGAAAAAATTGTTGCCATTCAGTAGCTTTACAAAGATCAATGTGTTTTAAATGGCAGTTTTTTTTTCACCATCATTTCTCAAAGAAGCATTAATTTCTAGATAAGTCATCTTTCGATACCATTTACCCTTTCATCACCTACTATTTATCATAACCATAGTAACCAGTAAATAATTTAGTACAAGTAACAAAAGCTCTTGATGGATATCACAAATTACTGCATTAACAAAAATTGAAAAGTTTTTACCCAATATTGCAAGACCAGCATAACAATTTTTAAATCTTTAACTAATTCTTCCAGAAATTCATTGATAACAGGTTTCTTTTCAACAAATAAATACCAATGAGAAAAGGTATCTATTATCTTTCTAATGTTACCTAAAATTGGCCAAAATTTATATGAACTGTTATACAAAGGAAATCTATCAATATGTAAATTTATGCTTATAGTAGACTGTTTTAGTTTTCAATCCATATTAGAGTTTTTGCTTAATAGTGTTTTTTAAAGAGAAATGGATATATTCACTTTCTTGAATTTTAGATACAGAAACATAAGTAGGAGTACTGAGTAATGTTCTAGCTGGCAATTTTGTATGATAAGGTGTAAGTACATTTAATATGCCATTTATAGCAACACAAGTTAAATTATGTTTCAAAAAACATTGTTTTAATTTCTCTTTAGGTATTGAATTGCTTAAGATATTTGACTCATTATATAAAGAGTTTAGTATTTTGAAATCTTTAACTGTGGCACTACATTGTTGATCTGGGTCCATGTAATTTTCATTACTGGTTTTTAATTACTATATATTATTATTATTATTATGCATATTTATAAACTAAAAACAATAAATAGACTTAAGTACACAATAAAATTAATATTATTTCAAACACATTGTTTGTAATTCTTATTCGGACTTACATTTTACCAGTACAAAATAAATATAAGTCTACAAAGTGACAGAATTAAATAAATAGGCATTTTAAAGATATGTACTTGTTATTTATTTAAAAGAATTGATAGTACTTACCAAAATATTCTGTTATAAATGCTTGCTAAAAATGATATAATAAATAATAGCTAATTCCAGAGCGAAATATAACTAGTACAAGTAGTAGAGAAAAAAAAAATTGGTAAACACAATGAATTTCAAATATGGCGGCCGCGCATGCGTAGAATGTTTACTTATTCTACTCGTGATTCGTTTCAATCTCTTTGGTAAATACCACGGCTGCCGCTTAATGACCACTGCATCAACAGCCGATGACGATGTCGAGCACAATGTGCGGTAGAAAAAACAGTGACCGTTTCATGAATAAGATACCGGGCTCGGACCGATGAGAAAATTTGGTGAAAAGTGAGTTGCCAATGGAACCGGTGAATGGCCAGTGTAATACCAATAAGCCTCTGCTACTAGGGTCTACATCTTCAGCATTATCAGCAATTCGACGGGCAACAGTATCATTTGAAAGAGGTATAGACTGCATTTGTTTTGCAAAATTATCTCCAAAAATAATTTCTACAATATCAATCGCGGCTGGCAAAATAAGCTCTTCACCAATGGTGTGAGGCTTTTTACATCTGGCTATTTTATATGAAACTTTGTAAGAGGCAATTAAAGCTTTTTCATTCACAGACAAAGTTTAACAATGATTTTTGCTTTTCACATGATTTTAATTTTAATTCGAAGAATTCTCTGAGTTTGTTTACGTACTCACTATGAAGCGTTTCCAAATTTCGTTTAAGTTTATTAGGTTTCACGCTGTCTGCCACCAACATTTTTGAGCAAATGATACACAGGGACCTTTCTTCTTCATTTAATTCAGTAATGTTTCAAGTCTTTTAAGTATTAGAGCTGAAAGTTCATATCCAGTCGATCTTTCAACCGGAAGAAAGTCTAAAAAGCTTTCATTAATTTTAATAGAAACCTCCTTGGGATTGGACTTGTCAATGGATACATACCTTACTAAAACTGTCATTTGCTCGATCTTGCTGATATCAGGAGTGCAATCTAGAATTATTGAATAATATTTATCTTTTTTAATATCAGTAATAATATGAGATGTTATATTTTCAGCTAAAAGAATAATCAATTCATTTTGAATTTCTTTTCCGAGATAGTGCACTTTAGCTTCTTCTTTTTTAAGCACTCTGTGGATATGCTCTTCCATTATTGGATCAAACTGAGCAAGAAATTAAATAATTTGTAAAAAATTACCGTTACCGAAATTTCTGCTGTATGTTTAAAAATCACTCTGTATTTATACAGGGTGTTAGGGGTTTGATTCCAAATATCTTAATGCATAAAAATATGATTCATTTTAAACAAAAAAGTTTAGTATATCATGGGTCAAAACTCAATTATTTTAGAAAGAGAAAATGTTTAAAAGTTTGAGAAATTTAATTTTAGGGGAAATTTGCCGCCCCCTAAGGTTGCTGCTCTGGGCAGGGGCCCGGCTTGCCCACCCCTAGCGCCGGCCCTGGTTCGGGTGGCAGGGTCTGGGTTTGGCGTCTGCCTGGAGAACACCTCCTGCCAGAATGCATTGTGCCAACAGTCAAGTTCGGTGGAGGTGGAATTATAGTCTGGGGGTGTTTCTCTTGGTATGGACTGGGACACTCAGTAATTGCCTCTTGTGGAGGCTCTACTAACTATTTATATTAAATAAAGTTAGTTTTTCTTTTCTATCACAAGTGTTCAAATACTTATTGGCAGACAGTGTGTAAGGCCTAATTGTAGTTAAAATAATTTTAATATTGTTATAAAAATTACAATTAATAACCATTATTTTAAAATTTATTTGATATTCTGCGATAATTATTCAATAAGACAAGTTATCTGTAAACATTTGCTATTGTAGAAAATTATATTGCAGGTAACTGAATATAAATAACCTCTTATAAAATTTACTATTATGAGATTACATGCTCTTACTATGTTATACTAATCAATGTTTCAAAAATAATTTTTATGCAAAGGTTTAATAAGCTGATATTGACAAGTTCTTTGATTTTATTCTAATTTTGAAAGTGAAAAATTCTTATATTCGAAAATGTCAGCAAACAAAACAAAAATTATTAATAACTAAATAATTTGTATCAAAAAATATATACAAATATCACTTTGATGTTTAAGTAAATGTAAATTTATACTCATTTAAAGACGTTCTATATATTTATAATTGAAAATAAGCATTTTAATAAACATTGATTATTTTCCTGCCGTGCTACTTAAAAATCTATTAAACGTATTTTGTTTTCAATTCACCCAATTAATTAAAATGAATATCGCAAAGTTAAATCACATAACAATATTTTCAGCAAATTTAAAAAAAATATATATCTAATGAAAAAAAATAATGAAAAATTTTTGAATAAATTCGGTTTGTAAGCTTTAAGAATATATTTTAAGTGTTTATATTATATGTAGATACATTTTAACCAAATTCCCCCAACAAATATTAACTATTTATAAAGCTCTTAAAATTTAATAAAATTATAGTCTAGACACTGATCTAGACATTTGAGTGAAGATCTTTTAGACATATTGAGAATCCTCAGTCTAAAGCAAATTATATTAAATATTTCTATATATTAAATGTATTGAACGTTTTTTTATAAACATAAAACGATGTTGCAACTATTTTGTGGTATTTAATTTGCTTAGTTGCAAGCGGAAAAATAAAATTTTCTACAAATCATCATAGGAAAATTAACTTTACTAAATAATTCCTGTATTAGAGGACAAGTCTGTTTCCGATTTTTTAAACACATTTTTTATTTATTATTGAGTTAATCTTTGATACCTGCTAAATTAAATAAAAAATGAGGTTTTAAATTTAACCACAAACAGAAACAATTAAATATTGATAAAATGAATAAAAGTTATATATATTTTTAATTAATGTTTAACTGTAAATTATTAATTAATTTTCATATTGATTTATAAATAACTAAGGTGTTCAAATATATTTATAATTATTATTATTCTCTTTAGTTATAAAATATATAATTATGTCGTAATTTTTATATTATATATTTTTGTTCCAACGCAATCTTACTAAAGTTCTAAAAAATGTTTTAAATAAAAAATAAAGAATATATAAAAACAAATAGTTAAATTTAGAGACTTAAAAATTCAAGAAATCTATACCTGCATACAGTATTTTTTTTTTATTTGTAATAAAATGTAATTAGATTATATATTACAATAACCTAAAGTAATGTCATGAATATTATTATATATATATTAATATATTATTAGAATGCTTAGAATAAATATATATGTATATATAGTTTTCTTTGTCTATCATTTATGAGGCAAAATTTAATCTCTCCTAATGTATACTTCGTCAAATGTTCAATCGAGCGTGTATACATATCAAAAATACTTATATCTATGAAATTAAATTGAGTTTTTTTGTCATCATATTATTTGTCACTACTGTTCAAAAATTTAAAATATGGTTGTAAGTTACTTTTTATTAATGACTTCCTCTTAATTTTCGTTATCAAAAATTAAAAGGAAAAAAAGAAAAACCTCTGACGTCTTCAATGCCAGTTCACTTGCATTGGGTTGTTAGCCACTTTTACTTCGGATTAGTTGTTCAAATACCGAGCTGGCTGTCGAATGGTTAGTGCTCTTGCTTTCGTTTCAACTGTTCGTGAGTTCGAATTTCGTCTTGAGTTTTGATGTATGTAGTGTTTCGTAATCCTCTTTACAGTATAGGTTCTAATCTATTTGGCTTGTTATGCAAAAAGTGGCCGGAGAGAGATTATTCTTTTTTTCAGATGTTGAGCATATCCGTATAATTTATGCTCTCGTAGTTTCATGAAGCCTTTATCTTCATCTCTGAAGGAAAGATAAATACAGCTATACAACAATATCATTCATCATATATTATAGGTTCTTAAGAAGAAGACCTACATTATTTATGAAAATGGGTCTTCCTTTGTCAGGAATTTGAAAATAGAGACTATTTTACGTCACTTAGAAGTTATTAATGAACACGGCGTATCTTTGATTGTGTTATATATAGAACCCATTAACTGCAGGTAATTATGACACATTTTCTAACCAGATCACAATGACTTTTTCATACATGTTAGTGTGAGATAAAAGGTTACTAGGCAATGAAATTCTTTCATTTTTTCAAAATTTTATGCTTAATTTTACTTTGATCATTTTAGACATAAGTACTGAACTACTTCATGTTTAAAAAAAAGAAAAATCAATACTCTTCATTGCTTTAATATTTTAAACCTTAAAATGAATGTGTTGGCTCAGATGTCTATAGAAATCAGTGAAGTATTGGAGAATAATTTTAGCTGTTTGTAGATAGTAATAGAGTTTCGAAAATAATTTTCATAATCTAAATATTTTTTCAATAAAAAGAATGCATTCCAAATAGTATTAAGCAGAAGCAAGTTTCTATGAATATGGCTAATTATAAGAGCTTTTAATTTTAATTTCTGCACGTTCTTCATATAATACTAATTCCACACCAAAGTCTATATAATTGCAAAAACTTTCTCTGCAATAACATTTAACTATTCAGTTGACAATTCTCTGCTATTTAATAAACTTAAGATGATTTACTAACATAAAATCTCTCTCAAAATAAGCTTGTTCATTGATATAAATATTCATTCGTGTACATAATTCCAGGAAAATCAAACAGTTATTGATGTACTGTATTCTTAAAGTACTTCGAAGTAATTAAGAATAAGATTTTCTTGATCAATGTTTAGTTTGAATATACGAGTAGTTCATTCGTTGACTTACGTGCCCTTATAGTGTTAACTTGTAATGATATCTCAAAAATTTCTCAACTTCCTCTCTATTTTAGAATATAAAAAAGGAAATGTTGGATGGAAAAGGAGAAAGACTATCTCAAGGCCTTATATCTAAAACCAACTAATTTTATTATAATCTGTGTGTGTTTAAGATGAATTTTTCCAATTCCATATTTAAATAAGTAATCATAGTAGATATAAAAATAAGTGTCTGTAATATCAATGAGCACGCTTTCTCTCTCTCTGTTTTATTTATCCCACTCATAATTTTCGCGATTTGCATTCTACTACTGATTCAAGTCTGTAGGAGAAATTATTTTAAAATTGAATTCTAAAATTCTACACTGACGTACACTGACACTACTACACTGATACTAATTTAATTAAAAATAATATGAATTACAAAGAATTTCATTGTTTCATAAGCATAGTTGTAAAATTTAGAATTTTCTATATTACCTTATTCCAGAAATTTCTCTTTAAATTTCTTGTAGATTTTTAATGATGAATAATTGGTTTGAAATTTTAACAATCAATATGTACTTATAAAGACAATTTAAGAAAAAACTTTTCTGGCATTTGAAATATTATTTAAATTTTTTTTTGGTGCATTTTTATCTCCTAACAAAGGTTGCTAAGTAAAATTCCAATAATATGTACATATTTCAATACCATAAATTTTTCAAGTATTATTTTGAAAAATTAACGTTTGACGATTTTTGAAAAGATATATGAAAAATAAATACAGATTCCTAGAGAATGATATATTTTTCAAGAAATTATGTTATTTTAAGATTAAAAATAGGTGTACTAGATAAAGAGAGAGAGAGTCTATACTTGAGAAGTATTATAGTGCGATTGTCCTTTCCCTAAGCTACTGATGACTAGCAAGGCATATTCGTAACCAATGTTTAACTTATATCTTTTCTAAATTACCAATAAGAGACTCAAATATATTGTTTAACAAATATAATAGATATGTTATATATGAGATACAAAAACATTATTAAATTATTATTTTGTAGTAAAATCTTGTAGTAAAAATCTCGATACTACCATGATTTGAAGAACTTTCTTTATACTCATATGTAAATAATATGTATTTTTGTACATAAAATACAATCTAGTAATAAATTCAACAATACTGATAAACTTTTGATTTTTGCTTTTTTCAATTTATATATATATCGGTGCAATTATTGAAATTTTAAAATATTTATTTTCGTGTATTAAAAAAAGAGAAAAGAATTACTGAGTATTAAAACTTATGTTTCTATATTAAAATCTTATTAACTTATTTAAAATTTCTTAAAATTCATTCTATAAACAAATTTTTATTTTTATTTTTATATCTTATTTTTATTTTTTATTTATTTTTATTTTGTATTTTTTATTTATTTTTATTTTTTTATTTATTTTTATTTTTATTTAATTTTTTGTCAATCACTTATTACTTCATGAATAAAATTTTGTTTGCAGAATGTTTTCTATTTGGTAATTTCTTATTGGAAAGGAATCTTCTTTAAAAATATAAATTTTCAAATAAAATTGAAAACAAGCATTGGGAAAAAATTTGATAAAAATGTACAACTAAAGAACCATTTCTTAATTACAACGTAACGTATGAAAAATTAAAGAATATTCCAAATTTCAGTTACTTAAAAAAAAAAAAAAAGAAGAAGACATCTTGTATGTGTGTGTACTTACGTCTTTATATACAACTTATTCTTGAAAAATTTATCAGCTTATCCTCCTTAAAAAAAGTCTAGTACTACTGTCTAGTGAGAAATTCTTTTTCTCTATAAAGAGAAGTAAATTAAGCATATTACTGATTCATCTATGTGATTGTACAACTAGTTTTTTTTCTATAATTTAAAAATGTCTTTAAAATAAGTGTCATTTAAATACTTATTATGATTCCTCTAATGTACATTCTTACAAATCTATTTTCGTCAAATGAAAATATAATATTATTAAGTGGATAATAATTCTTTTAAAGCTTTTAGTGCACACACAATAAATTTCTATGATCGATTATTTCAAATTCCTTTGATAATTTTTGATGGTTTGATACTCTAAATTTAAAGGATCTTTTCAAATAAAGGTTCATGTAATTCTCTGATGCAGGAAAGTGGTTACTAAAATATTTTAAAATCTTGATTGAGAGACTAACAGTCATTTTATACCAATGAATTTATTTTTAGTATTAGATGAAGTGGAAAAATTATTTTATCTTAATTTTAAAAGTATAAATAAATTGCAAATTTTTGTCATATTATTGATATTCAAGACAAACAACAACAACTTTATTTCTAAGTTTGAAAACAAGGAATTATATTCAAGCAGATTTTTTTGATAGCTTTACAATATTGCCGACTTTCTTGGAGTAACATTGAGGTATTGTATCTCGCTGTTAATCCTCGTAATCATCTTTTTATACTGTGGATAACGTGAATACTTACTTAATAGTTTTAAATTTCTCATATTAGTACATAAAGATCCTGGGTTCGAACATCCTGGGTTCGAAATCTGGCTCGGGCATGTGAGTACTTTCTCTCTCTCTCCCTTTCTTGTCTTTGTCCTTTCTTTGTGTGTGAATGGTTGTCTACCCTATAAATGGGTACTTATGGCATGCGTGTCCTGAGGAAGTCGGACTCCACACCAAATATGGTTCAGTTGGAAAAGTGGAGCAGCGCACCCCATATTGCCAGCCTGGCTGGAACACGACAACAACACATAACCTTCATAGTAATTTATGTAAAAAACTGATTGAACTATAGAATTTTACATTTTCAAATCATGCGTGAATTTCTAATATACCTTAAGTAAATCATAAACTGATGATGCTTTTTTTAAAAGAAATCAATACCCTTTATTTTTCAATAAGGAATTTGCTACTTATAATTAATATATTTGTAAAAATGAAATGTATTTTAATTTTAAAACTATTGGTTATATTTCATGCATTTTTAGTACATGCAAATATTAAATTATATTTGATCGCTAAATAAGTTAAGGTTCTCATAGTTTTTAAGTCAGTGGTGTCAAACTCAATTTTGTAGAGGGCCAGTATATTAATGTGTAGGCAAGCCAGATTCAAATAAAAAATGTACTGAATTATTATAACATTTTTTTTATTTAATTGTATAGTATATAATATATACGGTTATTGAAAATCATATCAAAGCTTTAAAAGAGGGTAATTATTTTGAGCTCAAGGATTAAATACCTGACTTTACTTGTTTTCGACAAGCTCATTGGTGTCATATTCGATGAAGTTATTATAAGAATTGACTAGAGAGGTTCATTCGTAATTTTTGCATTGTGTTTGTTCTTATTTATTTTTATGACGGAAAACATCGGCTCATATAAATAGGTGCTACCAAGCATGCACAGAATGCGTGCTGCATGCGTTTTTAATTCCCTGTTTTTATCCAAACTCTTGAAGTATTGTGCATAAAATGTAAAAGTGTTTATCGTTTTAAATATTTCTTTCAAAATACTGTCAAATTGAAGATTTATCAACTTCATTTGCAAATGAACTGGTGCCTGTAAAGCTTAAAAATTGAATGGATTGTTGGAAATTGGGAATTCCTTTTCATTCATTTTGTGGAAGTCTTCAAAACGATTGTTGAATTCCGTGATCAAATTTTGCAGAAGTTGAGAATATTGATCCAATTTTTTGGTTCATTTGGCCAAATATATAAATTGAGGAAAATGATCCAAAACTTTATTTTTCACTTGATTTTCCCACAGCCTCAACTTTGTTTCAATGGCTTGAATACATGTACATATTTGAGTGGCAATCAGATGTTTACCCTGTAACTTTACATTCAGATCAGTAAAGTGTATGCATATCTGCCAAAAAGACACAATCAACCCACAAGCCATTGTCATTGCCTTGGATTGCCTTTTCCTAACATTAAAGTTTGAATAGAGTCACGTAATGCAAAAAATCTTTTTAAAACTAATCCTCTACTGAGCCAATGAACTTCGGTGAAATAAGGGACATAAGAACATTTTTCTTCCAAATCTTTTAAAAAGTACCTGAACGGTCGATGATTTAGTTCTCTGCTCCTTATAATATTTATTATTTTAATTATAGTTTTCATGATGTGGTCCATTCTTAAATGTTTGGATTCGAATGATTCCTAATGAATTAAACAGTGAAATCCCACAAAATTTGCTAGTATTTTCTGTTTTAATTTAGTTACAACGACCGAATGTTTGCCAGCCTTAGCAGAGCCGCAATCCGAAGTTGTGCTGTTAAGTATATTCCAATCGATTATAATCTTTATTAATC
>JAPDSC010157493.1:0-11277 GCA_026290005.1 Latrodectus geometricus | reverse complement strand
AAATAGATGTGGGAATCGAACCCACGAACTGTTGAACCGACAGCCAGAGGTTATCAGAACCATTTGGTTATTAGCTCGGAACAGTTTATTTGAAGTAGTAATTTCTATGCAAGTTTTTTTCTTAAACTTTTATAATCAAAATAAGTTTTCTAAAAATTATTAGCATGGAAATACCTCGTATTCAATGGGAATCTAATCAAGTGATGGAATTATTCATATATCTGAATAACATGTTGAACAGACATTGTAAAAATAATCCATGAATATATGGTAAAGTTCTATCTTATCAAGGTAGAATATCGGGTATGTATAAAGCTACACAGGAAATACAATGTGAAATCATTCGTGTATTTATGTATAAAAATGTGCCTTAACCATAATTATTCCCAGTTCAAGTAAGATATTACATTGTTATCTCATAACTAACGAATGCTTCCATTATTTGACAATAAGTCATACGTGCGGCATGACTTTCAGATAGTTCCCTTTTTAAAATGACAATATGCAACTTTGAGAATGGAAATATATTTTTTTAAACAAGGTTAAATTGTTTGGTAGATTCCCATAGTTAAATTCGATTCAACTGTGGCACGATTTTTAACAAAATTGTCCCACATTATTCACAAATTACATTATGCGGTTTTTTTCATTATCAGATCTCACTGAACAGAAATGTATAGTTACAGAGAATATCAAAATAATAAATATTCAAAAATCGAAAAATTATGACGCTTAGTAACATTGGAATCTTTAATACGTAATCTACAAACAAGGAATGTATTGATATTGGTGATAAAATGACCACTTCATGTACTATTTGGTATTGTTGCAATGGAAAGAAAATACCTTCAATTTTCAATAACTAGTATTTAAAGGTAAACAAATAGAAATCAGTAATTTTAGATTCTATTTATATTTATGTATGTCTGAATATCATGCATTGTGGAAAGTTTAGATGGCAAATTTTAATGTCATTGGTGATTTTGCGGCTACTACTAGTATATTTCCATATTTTTTCTTCGTTTTTAAAGCTCTAACAACCTATATATTTTTATAGAATCATCATTAAATAATTTTAAAAGGAAGTTTTTCCAACAAAATAATTATCATTGAATATAATTCTGATTTATTCAAATGAATAGATTAATTTCAGAAATGGCCGACTAATGGCAGATTGGTTAGCGTTCCTGACTCCTATGCTGTTGGTCTCGGGTTCGTATCCCGGTTTGGGCATGGACGTTTCCTTCCATTTTCTCTATTTCTTTGTCCTTTCTGAGATGATGGATGAATGTGGCCCTCCCTATAAACGAGTTTGTGGTGGTGTTACGTGGGTAATGCTACTCGCCTCCATGACTTGGTTCACAGGTGCCCACCGGGTAACGATAAATGAGTAGCAGTTTCCCGCCTTGTTGCGGTGAAGGTTTAATCACACAGTTCCCGAATCTAAAAAAAAATAAATTATTATATTACCATAATCTATGTGTGATTAATATCATCTTGTTATTAGAAAATAACTATTTTTAATCGGCAAGAATTCATCCATCATTTACGCGATTTTGTTGAAAAATGTCTATTAACTTTCTGACTCGGGTTATCAAAAATTAGTTTAAATGCAAATTCTGTAACATATAAAGTTAACCTATTAAAAGGAAAATACTCGTGATAGTAAATCGCTAATTTCATATATGCTAACACTGGTAGATGTAGACATTTGTTCAAAAGTTATTTACAATTATAAGATTTAAACTTTTAAACATAATGCAAAATAATGGTCATGTTAATAAATTCTACAATAATAGAACGAATAAATAACCAAGTCATGTATATTTCTTCAATATTTTTTCAATTTTCATTTACTTATTTTAAACAGTCTTTGAAAAATTTTAAGCGTTTTAAAAATATTTCCGATAAAACTGTTAAATATTTGAAGTCATATTTCAAGTTTCATTTTATCATTGTTAAAAAAGAAAAAGGAAAAACTTAAGTTTTAAATTTCAAAGAAAAGTTGTGCTAACTGGAAACAATTATATACAAATATTCTGAGTTAAGATTGTTTAACACCTTCATTTTATCACTATATTACAATTTTCTCACACAAATCATTAAACCTATAATATTCTCTTCTATTAAGTACTAATAAACCCAACCTTTAGAAGAAAGGCATATGGAAGAATTTTTTTTCCCCCTCAGCTAGATTTATTGACAAAGAAAATGCAAAATATGTTACTATAAAGCTAAGTATGACCTCAATAGTGTTTATAAATTTCTCTTCGGTTTAACACCAAGTTATTAATTGCTCTTCAGAATAGCAAGTAACATGTTCTCCTATATCTATTCATTAAAAACGAGATAATGTTTCATCACATGTGAAAGGGTGAAGAACCAAAGGGACTTTTTCCCCCTGTAACATTCGAACATATCTTACAATATATATTTTAAGTCTTCAGTAAGTCAAAATATGATTAACACAGGAAAAAGATTTATCGTAGTTAAAAAATCCTTTAGATTATCTACAATGCAGAGTCAAGTATTTATTACAAAGTGTCAAATAAAATAATTTTCAATTTTTTATTAAATAAGATTTAAAAAAATTTAATAGAGAAAAAGATCCTAACATTTTAGTTCCGATAGTTAGATATATGTCTAAATTTAGTTAGATATCTGTTTTAAGAATGATATTATGTTTTACTATAATGTATTTTTCAAACAATTTCACACCACTCCTGAAAATAATATTGGTTTATCACAAAATATTTTGTTTCTGGGTCTTGCATATAAAATTGATGCATGCTTGATTTCAGATATATGCATTTTATCTGTTAAAATTCGATCAAATAAGGTCGATGAAAACGGAATTTTGCAATGTAAAGATTTTAAAAAAGGTTTACAATATTAAGGGTTTGGAAAATCTTTAACAAGCAGTATTATAAGATTTTCTTGTGATGAAACTACTTATTAAAAATATTTTCCTTTTAATCAGTAGTTTTATCACAAAAAAACTTTCTCTGATAAAAATTGTGTATGTAATTGTTTCTCTGGTAAAATTGTAAACTGCTTTAATGTATATTAATGAAGAGATTATAATTTAGTTTACTCACATAATTTCTTGTAGTTATTGTAATTTCATGCGATTTCTAAAAATTACATCAGCGAATCTGATTATCATTTTATAGAGTGATATGATTTTTTTAATAAAAAGAAAGTAATTCATAAAAGAATAAGGAAGTAATTTTGTATTCTACAATATCCGCCATGTTTAGCCTTAAGGAAAACTTTAAAGGTCATAGATCATATACCTTTAACAAACTTATCTATTTTTTAAAAATAAAATCAATATAACTGTTAGTACTTGGTGATAACTTGTAAACTACTTTTAATACTATGCAGTTTTTGTTACCCACATAGATTAACAGGTATATTTAAAGAATAACTATTTGTCAGAAAATCAAGTAATCTTAAAAATAATCCTAAAATAGGAACATATTAAAAAACTTTTTTTTAAAAAAAAAAAGTATTTCTCACAACTATTTGATCAAATAAAGTATCTTTTATTCAATATAGTACTCACATTAGTTTTGCATAAAAATATCATTTTGCACATATTACAGAATTATAAATATGTATTTTTTATAAACTTTTCATAAAATTTAATTCTTGTTCATAATCTTCAGTTGTTAATTTTTGATGAAATGTATGTATTTCGATGTCTCCATTTTCCTTCGATAGTAACTGAAAGACAAAAAAATAAAATTATATATTTTTTCTATTTAATATGAAATAAAATAGCATAATTCTTAAAAGAAATGTTTATTTAAATATATTTACTAAAATGAAATATAAGCTATAATATTTACCAATCAGGTATAAATTATAAAGTTTCTTTAACATATCATAAAAGCAGAATGAATTCAAGAAAAGGTTCATATTATCGATAGGTATTTTGGAACATAATGTGAAATACAATTTTCTATCTCGGTATATGTATAGGAAAATTACAGTTTGTATATACACTGGTGTACAAAACTAAAACGATGTAAATTTTAAATAGATAGTTAGAAAATTGCAGAACTGGAGATCTTGCGATCAGAACAATGAGTATATAATTTAGTAGAAAAGTTATTCATAAGCAAATGTCAGGAACAAAACGTGGATAGGCGACGTTAGCGTACTAAAATCGTATGCGGTCGGCGTACGAAGCTCTAAGCTAGGATAAAAGGAAGGACGGGGGTGTAATAAAGATATTAGCTGGAAGAGCAAATGAGTTCTTTCTCCAATAAGGCTAGAAGAAATAACTTAGACTATTTCACACATGAAATAATTGGAAAGCTGGAAGAAGAGTTAAGTATGACTAGCATAACTAAAGATTTCAGAATCAACAAGTGTTTTTTCAAGCGTTTGGAAAGTCTTCCAAATTATAGGCACAGCTGTTAGAAAAGTTGGTCCCTATAAAACGACATTACAACTTCCTTCAGTGCATTTCATTGCAAATATTTATAACACTTTTAAGCAACTGTCTAAACAGATGTTTAAAGCAACACTATTTATAGTTTTTGTTAAATATTTGAAGGATTTTTTTTGTTCTCATTTTAAAATATTATAATATGTAGATATAGATATGTAAAGAATTCATAAATGATGTTTGAGTACTTTTAAAAGCTCCATCTATTGCTCTCTACTTTTAAACAAATTTGAAAATATCAAACAGTTGCAGCATTTACATTTATTAAATGGAATATTAATGAAAGATACATTAAGTTTAATGGAATATTTTTAAAATGTAGCAAATTTTTTAAGGAAAATATTAGTTTATTATATTATATATATATACTAAATATTATATATAGACATATACTAACTAAGTTCGAATATTTTTCATCCTCAGATTGATTAGAACTTTTTTCTTGAGTTTGTAAGACAAACCATGTGACTCTAAAAAATGTATTTTCATTAGTTATAAGAAATTTCACCTGATAAAAAAGATAAAAATGAAATATAAAAAATTAAATAATAAAAATTTAAGTTCGAAATTAAAAATGAATAAATATATTTTATAAACTCAAATGAATTTCTAACAAATAACTAAAATTCTTTTAGGTATATAAGTAAATTTTGGACATAATTAATATAACCTATGAAATGAAAAAATTAATTTTTTTAAACTTAAGTTTAAATTTTAAATAATAATTTTTTTAAACTTAAGTTTAAATTTTAAATAATACATGATTAAATAATACAATAATTTTAAATAATTATAATTTACTTCAGCAAAATATCATTTCAAAATATTATTACAACTTTGAAAGTAATATTTTTTCAAAACTTTTTCAATAATTATAGTTTTAAATTTTATATTATATAAATCTTTATTCTTACTTCATTGCATAATTAATATAGAAAATCTTGCAGAGTATTTTTAGTAGAATAAAGAAAAAAATTTCTTTCTCTTTTTGAGATCAGGTTTTTCTTACCAGTTCTTGCATTACTTTTATATAGAAGGCCATATCACACAATAATATCTTTATTTTTAGCTATGAATGATAGCAAAAATGTTTTTAACAAGAATAAAAAAAGAGTGACAAAACAATTTTCTTAGTGAAATATTTAAAAAAGCAAAATTTTATGTAAATAAAAAGTCAAAATTTAAGTTGTAAGAATTTTAATTTTAATCACTGAATGTATTCAATTATTATTAAACGAAATAATGAGAGTACAAAGGATAAGGAATAAATTTTCATTCACAGAATAAACTATTTTTTTATGTAAATATACTCAAGAATATACTTATTCATAGCTTTAAATTATATACTTAATGTTAGAATAAAAAATTTAAATCAAATTAGATACTGAATAACGTCTTATAACTATTAAATAAGTACTCCATTGGTAAAACTATTATAACTTTTTATTTATTAAGCAAATCAGTAAATCAATATTTTTATTACAAAGCAACCGCTTATAATATAAAGTCTTGCATTGTTATGTCTCAATTTTTATTTACATTTATATATCAGATAATTATTTTGATATCTATTAGTGGTGAATTGTTTTTCAATTATGTATTTTATTAAAATTAATAAAGCTATCTGTATCTTTTCGGAAAAAAATTGGTAATATGAAAAAAATTGGAAATATCTGCAAATATTTTGATTCAGGCTCATTAATACTTATTTATTTTATTTTACTCTATTACAAATTATCTAAATGTTTTTCTGATGTTTATATCCAGTTTTTATTGACATGTTTTAATGTAACATAGTATGTTTTCATATGAACTGATACAAAATTAGTTTTATATTATGATAAATAAGTTGAAAAATTTTAACTTATAACATATATAAACTGTAGTGTTGTCTTTCATGCTAATATTGTACACCAAAAACTAGTTTTTGATTTGGTAAAATCTCAGATATATGTTTAAATAAATTGCACAATAACTTACTTGCAATCTTGGAAGGTATAACTCTGAACCGGATGTAAAGTATCCTGCTTTAGATTCCAATAGTGTATGCATGAGGAAGAATTAAGCACAAAAAACACAGTTGGATGTATTGTGGACCATTGTACATGATTCAAAAATTCTCCTTTTGATGCACACAAGAATTCAATAACAGGCTTGGCTAAAATAAAAAAATAAACACCAATAAATAATTTTATACATTGTATATATGACAAATATTAATCATTGTTTGACTATGAATATATCATTTAAATGCTTAATTTATGAATAAAAATGATCTTTTTAAAATAAATCTGCACATAATATACAGAAAAAAGAAGTGAAAAATTATTTTCCATCATATTTACAAAAGAAAAAATAATTTCCCACTGCATTTGCAGATGAAAAATTTTTCTTTTCATGAAATTCATAGAAAAATCAAAAATGCTTGTCTGGTTTAGAGTTTAAAATTAATTTCAATAAATTATTTAAAAAAATGAATGAAAAATTTAAGATCTTAGTTTAACAAATAAGTAATTCTAAATCCTTTCAATATATATATTCAAATGGATTTTAATGCTAAAATATTATACATTTTTATTATTTGAGGTCAATTACACTTTAGCATTTTAAATATGTATGTACTTATAATTTAAAAAATATATAACATAAAATCAGGGGTCGGAGTACAGAATTTTTTTTTTCAGGACACTATTTTCAAGAAATATCAGGACATTTTTCAGGACATATTTCAATAATTAAAGAAAACCAATGTTACTTTTACATATTAATTTCTGTTTTATGCATAAAACACATTTTAGAAAGGAATAAACTATTTAATAAATTCTGAGTTTTTTAATTTTTAATACAACAATATGAAAAATAATACAGAAATTTAAACTTTTTATACTGAACATTTTCTGAAAATTAATAAGTTACATGATAAATGCTTTAAATTAACAGTTAATTTATGTATAATTGAATAATGTTCATTTTGAACTGGATGCATTAGCATTTAATTCCAATAACTTAATACTGCACTTTTTTAATTTATCATTCACAGATACAATCTCTGCATTAGCAACAGACAGCATCATTTGTCCAACTTTCACATCACTCATATTATCATCACTGATAGCACATGCTATTTTTTTAGTTGCATCATCCAAAAGTTTTTGAGCTACACACTGATTATCAAGTAAATTTTTCTTTTCTTCCTCAAGTTCATTAATTTTTTCTAATAGGTGCGATTGTTTAAACTTTTTTTCACTAGTAGCTTCTACATCTTCCTCATCCTTTCTTTTCTTCTCTAATTATGTTACATCTTTTGATTTTTCCATATATGATGCATCATTTCTTTGGTATATGGAATGGAGGAAACAGAATTGCCATGCATTCGAATAACAACATGACAAATCCGTAAACTTTGAATGGTTAATTCCGATAAAGAAGCTCTCTCCTTCGTCACAACAGAATTGTTAGTTGAAAACCCTCTTTCTGGTTGGAAATTTACATTGAATAACGACAAACATGCTTTAACCACTCTAGAAAGAGTAGGATATTTTATATAACCACCAGCATCTTTTATATTGAAAACCGCATTCCAATATTTACAGATATTTTGATCATTATCATAATCATTCACAATCAAAGTCACATCTTCACACATGTAAAGAATCCACTCTTCCTTCATTCATCTTATCAAAATCTGAAGAAGTTTTATTCACATGAGGAATATGTTGAATTAATCTGCTACATGAACTCCTAGACTCTTCCTTTTTTCTATTATAAGGAGACAAACACTGGAGATCTTTGAGTAAAGGATTTGTTATAGGAAGTTTTTGAAGCAAATGCTTTGAAGTTGCTATGTAGCAGCTTCTAATACTTTGTAGAAATGTTGTTTTATCAGTAAGTTCTTCCAGCATTGCATTTGCACCATGACCTACTTCAATCTTGTTTAAATTTAACCAATTTTTTCCTGAATCAACATTAATTTGTAGCAACTTTACTCCATTTTTTTCACAGATTTCTTCTGGGTTTAAAAATTTAAACATTGTACTGCAAACAAGTTCATTTAACTTGCTGTACATCACATGTACTAAAGGTTCAACTTTTTGCATTAGAAGTAAATAAAGTTCAAAAGTTTTACAAAAAAATGAAACAAAATGCAGATATGTCAGAGTCTTAGGGTCTTTCAAATGTTTTATAATCCGAAGATGTCTATCAGAAAGAGGAGATTTCGACTCTTTAGGTACTTTAACAATGAAATATTTCTTTAGAACATCATATTGCTCAACAATTCTCTCACAAACTGAGTCCAAAGTTAACCAACGGCTCTCAACATGACGAAGGAAACTATGAATAGCTAAAGTTTCTTCCAGTATTTCTAACTTTAAGGAATGATAATCTTCCCTTCTTGCAGGAGATAGCTTGAAAAATTGATGAATATCTATAGCAAATCCATCAATATTACAATCAATACCCTTACGCAGTGCTCCATGGATTATGTGTAAGCAACATGTACCCAAATCAATTAGTACTGGTAAACTTTGCTTACTAAGTTCACTATTTATTTTCTTTAAAACAGCTAAATTAACTCTTGGTCCATCCATTGACAACTGCATTAATTTTTCTAAATTCAAACCATTATTTTGAATAAAACTTAATAAAATTTTTACAATTTTATTGGCTTCAGCATGCCCTAAAAATGTGATTCGAGGTAACAAATGACATTTTTACCTTGTTTATCAGACCAATACGAGATGTAAATATCCAACTGTTTCTTTATTTGTTTTGTAGTAGTTTCATCGAAAAGTAAAACAAAATATAAAGTGCCGATATCCCGAAACAAAAGAGTTTTGAAATACGGACCTGATCCAAAATTAATCATATACCTGACTTTTTTGTCAGATAATTTGAGATTTTTTGCTATGGAGGAATCATCAAAAATTTCTCCGTAAATGTTAGCTAAATCATTCAAAGATGAAAAAGAATAATTATTTTTTATTGCCACCAAAACTAAAATGGTTTCAGCTTTAATGGTTTTCTCTAATGTCATTTTGGGAAGCCATGATTTGTTATTCACTACTACAGTCGATGTCGAGGATTCAGATGAAGTTGATGACTTGATAGTAAATAGTGTTTGATTCTTGTAACAGTTCACATCTTTTTTGTGTTTTAATCCATCTGCATGCGCAAGCACTTGTCTAAAACCCATATTTGAAACACTGAATTTGCTTTTGCATAAGAAGCACTCCGCAGAATGAACATCGTCAACACTTCGGCACCATGTCTTGATTAGGCATTCATTTCCATCTTGCAGTTCCAACCATTTGTCGGAAAATTTAGTTTTCCTTGGCATTTTTAAAAGAAAATTGTTCTCAAAAAATAAAATTCTGAGCTTGTTAATAAACATTCTTCAAAACACCCATCAAAATCTTTCAAAATGGCGCGATAAGCATTTCACGCATGCGCATAAACGTTGGCCAATAATTCTCACAATTTCGATATCATTGTAAATAGTTGTGCACTACTAAAACCAGAATCTTTGTCTGTAAAGGCACAAAATAGAATTTAACGGTAAACCCAAACCTAAATTTTTTTGACTTCAGACATGCGTGAGCAATGGCTGAAAACGAGGAGGAGACGAATGTATGGCAACCCTATTTCCGGTTTGAAAGAGAACAAAAAAGGGGGAAATTTTTCTCTTTCTTTTTGCATAGAAAGCAGTTGAAAGAAAAAATATATTCCACTGAAAGAAAAATTTACAACTGAAAAATATAAAATTATTAATTGAAATTAAACTTTCAAAAGAATGTAATAAAAAATTAAGGAATTCCAGGATTTATTTTGAAAAATAAGGACATTTCAGGACGTTTTTTAAAAAATCAGGAATTTCAGGAATATCAGGACAACTCCGAGCCCTGCAGTTGTAATATTTCTCAGATAACATATTATTCCCATAATGCCTAAAAAGACAAAATGCATATAATCCAAAGGAAATTTGCTTATCACTCCAATATTTAACTCTTTAAAAGGGGATTCTCCAGTAAAATGAAAATCATTATTTATGTCACCTCATTTCTCAAAGAAGCATTAATTTCTGGATAAGTCATCTTTCGATATCATTTACCTTTTTGTTACCTACCATTTATCATAACCATAGTAACCAGTAAACAATTTAGTACAAGTAACAAAAGCCCTTGATGGATATCACAAATTACTGCATTAACAAAAATTGAAAAGTTTTTACCCAATATTGCACGACTAGCATAACAATTTTTAAATCTTTAACTAATTCTTCCAGAAATTCATTGATATCAGGTTTCTTTTCAACAAATAAATACCAATGAGAAAAGGTGTATCTATTATCTTTCTAATGCTACCTAAAATTGATATGATCAGTTATACAAAGGAAATCTATCAATAAGTAAATTTATGCTTATAGTAGACTGTTTTAGTTTTCAAACCATACTAGAGTTTTTGCTTAATAGTGTTTTTTAAAGTGAAATGGATATATTCACAAGTTAAATTATGTTTCAAAAAACATTGTTTTAATTTCTCTTTAGGTACTGAATTGCTAAAGATATTTGACTCATTATATAAAGAGTTAAGTATTTTGAAATCTTTAACTGTGGCACTACATTGTTGATCTGAGTCCATGTAATTTTCAATACTGGTTTTTAATTACTATATATTATTAATATTATGCATATTTATAAACATTGTTTGTAATTCTTATTCGGACTTACATTTTACCAGTACAAAATAAATATAATCTACAAAGTGACAGAATTAAATAAATAGGCATTTTAAAGATATGTACTTGTTATTTATTTAAA
>JAPDSC010157490.1:130981-143877 GCA_026290005.1 Latrodectus geometricus | reverse complement strand
AGTTCGTGTAATGCGTAGGCGAATTGCGTGATGTGAGGCGTGACTGCTAAGTCAGAGCTACCGTGCACGAAGCAGCCTTTATTTTTTTTTTTATTCTCTCGTCCTTTTATTAGCTGCGAAATGAATTCCATTCTCTTGTAAAACAGTCCTTTCATGTTCTACATAAGCGAATACATATTGCGATTAAATGTTTTCGTAAGCATCTTTTAATCTTTATTTACGTACAACTTCAGCCCGGATTACTTGCTTAAGAGAATAATTATCCCCACTTATTTTAAGGTAGTTGTGATCTAATTCTCTCTCTCTTTAGTGAAAGCATAAACATAATATAAAAAATGGACACCGTTCTGTTATGAACTTACTTTATATATGTTAGTGTGAATAAACTTTTATACTCAATAATTACTACAAAATATTACAACATCATAGTCAAATCTTAAAATGCAAAATGCAAATGATGTAAAGTAAATTTACTAAGAGATTCTTCTTAGCTACTTTTAGTTTGGGGAAAAAGTAATCCATTATTTTTTCGGTAGACGTCTGTAGTGATCGATATCTCGTGAGGTATCTATCAAACAATTTCAGATTTATGCTCGTTGGAAAGGTGACATTTGACACTAAAATATCTTCTTGCACTTTTTTGTTTGATTAATTCAGTTACGAGTACAAGCTTTTAAAAATGGAAGACAACAAACAGAAAATTCGATACATTTTCGTTTTTCTCTTGTAACGGCGAAAAAGATAGCCGGGTGGCTAAAATTGTGAAAGGTGTTTATCGTCCTATATAAGACTGTAACAACCAGTTACGTACAATTTTTCTTTCGTCGATTCCGTTCGGATATTTTTGATGTAAGAGATGCACCTCGCATGTGGATACAGCATCGTCGAAAATGTCTATAAAATATCAAAAATGATCGAAGTTAACCGCATGTCAGCAGTCGTAATGCGCAAGACCTAAAAATCTACAGGAAAGCTGTTTTAAACCTTTTTACAAAGTGAATCCAAAAGAAGTTACATAAAGTTCACGTAAAAATAATGGATTCTTTTTCCCCAACCTTATGTTATCATTATTATTATTATTTTGTGTACGTTTAGCTTATGTCATAACAAAACCCTACCATTTGTCTTATAATGAATCTTTCTTATGTTAGATTCCACCTTGGTAATTGTAATATTTCTCTGCCCAATTTATGTCTTAAGTCCCAAATGAGAAGGACTTCATTTAGGAAAAAATGATAATAAAGAGATAACTTTATTAATCTACTAACGAAATCAAGTTTTTAATGAATTCTTGTGTTTTTTCATTTTTATCAATAAAATCGCAAATGATATCATTAAATACGGTTAAAGTGACAAAAGATACTACATGACGGTTAGTTTTTAATTTAAAATTTTATTCTTTTATTAATTCCTTTAAACTATGGAAGATTATTTTAAGTAAGTATTTATGAAATCAGCATTTTCCATTACCACTGACAAGTGTGATTCAGCAGTAAAAAGTCAATTGGAAACAATTATAAGACTAAACAATAATCTTATTACTATCTAAATGTAATATGACATGCAAAAACTGTAATATCAAAATAATCCTGAACACCACCTCTCAAGTATTGATACAGCTAGAAATAAGCTATATTGATGTGCAATAAGATTACAGTTTGAATTTATTTGGGATGGAGTTTGAATTACATAAATGATAAACAGCATTTAGAGGAATATTGTACCATTCTTTGTAAAGATATTGGGAAAATGCCAGTAACAATGCTTGTAGAGGATGTCGATTCCAAAATCAACTCCAAAATCAACAAGACTAAAATGATTCTATTACATAGAAGCCACTGAAATGTACGGGTCAAGATATCCTTTCACCCTCGTGTTTTTCAAATCATGATTTGAGAAATTATTTTGCAGCAAAAATAATAACATTACCATCTTAGAATATTCCCTCTCCTACAAGAAACAAAGTTTACATAAAACAAGCCTAACTAGCTAAACTTTTTCTATATATCTCCTCAATGATTCTTCCTTTCAAGTTTACGACTATTCAAAAGAAAAACTACAACACAACTGATCATACCATGACTAACAAGCATGAGAGTACTTCTTTCATGCTTATAAATTGGAAATAGACGATGGCGATCATATTCATGTGCAGATAATCACCAAACGTTCAACCGTCCAGGTGTGGAGAAAGATGTGAAAAGTAACACAACTGACCATATAATTTTCTTACAGTTAGAAAATGATTAGGTTTTGTGGTAATGACACTACAGTAAACGACGTTAACGTCTGTGACAATCAGCGATTCCGTAGAATCCAAATGCTGATTGAACTATCAGATCCCTTTGGTTGCAGTTCTGTTTTATATTTAGCCATTATAATCAGCGTCAATATCAATAATCATTCGCTCCTTTCACTCAGCTTTCCATTTTGTTTAATATTTTGTTAAGTGAGCTTATCTTACCATGCTCTTTAGAGATTAGATACCATAACACCGAAAACACCCAAACGCATCAGTGTTTCAGTAGCAGTAGTAACAACTAACATGGCTTTTATGTAACATTCAAGAATCTATTGATACCATCTACTGTAGTCTTTGACTTTTACTATCTACTACTTTTATTCTTTTAGAATGAGCTATCCAGCTTTATTAATATAATTACTATATCAAATGAAGTACCAATCATTTTTCTAATTTTTTGCTGTTATAAATACTTTAATCTGTGACTAAATTTTCCGTTCTTTCATTATATATTGCTTAAAAGGGATTAATCGCTTTCCTTATTTTAATACTAAAATCATTAAATGAATTTTGTCCAACGCCCTCTACCTAAACTATTAAAGCTCTTTATGAGTTATACCATGAAAGTAATCTGGCATAAAAAAAACAATGTAGCTCCTAATCTATCCTCTAATAACTAGATATTATTTCCTTTCTTTGAGCACTGCTCAACTTGCTAATTATTTTTTCATGAATAAACGAAATAAAGTGTAACTAAGTACCGAAGGCCCATCCAAATCTTGAAAATTCTGTAAAAAGCTTGAAAATGCAATTTATATTCTTTAGCATTTTTTTGTTATATTTTGTGATTAATTTTAATATAAATTCATTATTACTTAACATACCATAGTAGAACAAACATACACTTATGGCTTTACTTTGAATGCCTTATGATGAAGTGATATGATTAGTATGGGTATTTATTTTCATTTGTACTAATTTTATTTTGTATCTATTCAAAATATTTAAATATGTGATCTTTTTCTGTGATAAATACATATATATTTAATTTTCTAGTTTTTCCCTTAAAATATGAATTTATGTAATTAATTAAATTATTTGGAATTATAGGTAATATATATATTAAAATGTTTTAATATCCATTTTAATCAAATAATTCAATTTTTTTGAGAAAGCGTACAGTAAATATTAGGAATGCTTATTTTACCATTACATAATTTCTCTTTTAACATATTATAAAAGTTAGATATCCCTTAAGGTGAAATAGTTTACATAATATAATAACCGATATTTATAAATAATTAAGATCATTTAAAATCGGAAAATTTTAATGTAGAAGCATTAAGGATGTCTGTTCATATTTTTCTATTAGGGCTTACTTTCTTGCCGAAACACTATAGGTGTTACAAAAACAAAATTTTCTTGAGACGTAAAATATATTTTTTATGTAGTAAATATTTTTCCATAGTATTTTAATATTTTTGATAAAATGTAATGACAGTTTAAATATTAATCAAAAATAAGATTTTTCTTTGCTTACTTATAATAAGTGTGATCTTTTTTAATGTGACAGTGTTTGGAGCACTCTGTACATCGATCTAATAGCCGAAATGGCACCAAACTTGGTATTTAGACTAATCAAGACATGGGAAAAAGGATTATGTGAAAAAAAATTTAGTCTAATAAATCACCGCTAGGGCATTTTGTGGTGCTTTACAATGTATAAAATGTGAGAAAAAAAATACTAACACATACAATCGTACAGTTAAATTATTTATATTTATTTAAATTAACTTCCATGGTGAGGAATTAGAAAACATCCAATCTGAGTACCATTCTCAGAAATAACAATAATAAAACGTAATTTTTTTTTAGTCCAAAATTCCCGAAGAGCTTTACTTTTATTCATATAATACAGCTTCACTAGTAACGTACATTCCGTTAACGTGAGAGGCATGGCCACCGGAGCTCGCTTACTTCAGTTAAGATTATTTTTTGGAGCAGTCTACTACTTGTTTTTATAGCCCCCTATTATTGGCACTGTAATCATACAACATTTGCATTTTTCTTTGATACCCGTGTTTTATGCTAATTCGCGTTATTGAAACTACACCAGGGCCACAAAATGCCCCAGCGGTGAATTTTGAAACTAATTTTTATGAATTTTTTTTTTTTTTACGGAATCCTTTTTTTCATGTTTTGATTACTATAAATACCAAGTTTGGTGCCATTTCGGCTATTAAATCGCTCTACAGGGCACTCCAAACACTGTCACTTTAAAAAAAGATCATCTTGTACTATAGAAAAGAAGTAAATTCAGTAAAAAAAAAAAATTTGAATGTCATGAATATAAATGAAATCAATGGCTCTGTAATACAAGATTAAAAATTTTGTATAGTTACTTAACAATAAAATTATAGACAGTTTAATTCTAAAAATATTTTTTAGTGTTTGAATAGAAAATAGCTAACTTCAAACGCATTTAAAAATTCTGCAGAATCAAAATGTTATTCTATTTAAAAACAAAAACCTAGTTTTTAAATCGTAAGATGTTGTTTTATGCTCGAAAAATACATACGATAGTCGACAACACCATAAATGTTTACGCCGCTCATAAAAAATCGCGAGATAATTTTACAGCACTGACGCTCATCACAGCGGAAAAGCGAAATAACCAGTCTAGAGAGGGAACATTAAGCTTATAATTGCATTTTTTTCTAAAAAGAGCCAGTGAATTGACCCTTGACCAATCCTATAATACGAGGAATTGTAAATTAAAGTTTTAATCACTAGGGCTTGCTAACTCAGCGGTGATAAATCGAAGGAGGACAACTAAGGGGCGCACCCATAAAAGGATTCGAAATTATCTCATTTTGATTGGTTTAAGAATATTTAGTGGTATAATACCAAACACAACTTCTTCGAAGTGATTTGAATTATTACTCTCTGAAAAAGCACCAAGACAAAATCACTGTTAAAGTATTTAATATTTGTTGGCTTTTTTTTTTATTTATATTGGTAATCATCAACGGAAGGTCATGAATATCCATTTTTTTTATACTGGTTGAATACAATGATTTATTAATATGAAATACTTGATTAACTCAAATATATGCATTGAGACCTTACGAACCATAAATTTATGTTTTGAATATTTATTTTTTAATTATTTTACTCTTAATATTAATCATTAAAAGTAATATCACTGATTTTTGTATTATTTATCACTCACAGGCAAGGAAAAATGTTTTAAGGGGAGCAAAATAGAAGATAATATCATTGTATAGTAATCATTTAATATAATGGAATCTTCCCAATTTTTAAACTATTTGAAGATTATTTTTAGACACTTGGCTTGACAATAAGCAATTGAAATCTGTATTCAAAATACACTTGAGCAGAAATATTATGAGTTAAACAAGAGCCATTTTATCTTTTCTTAAATCAAAGTAAGCTGATGGGATAAGGGGAAAATTTCCTGTCCAAAAAGTATCATGTTCGATACTTAACTTAGACAGAAATCACTGCTCTGATAGGGCTAATGCCCGTTCACTTCTCGTAAAGGGCAATGCTCTTTAGCTTATGTGGTATAGATGTTTGGAGAAGAAACTTCTTAACTCAGGTATCAACTTTGGCATTTGAACTTGGCTAAAAGTACGAAGTGATTATATCTGTGTTTAGTAGCTTTGATTGTCAGAAAAACGTAACTTGTCGCAATAACTTATTAAAACAGATATGATCGAATTTCTTATATTTCCTAATAGACATAATGTCAAAAGGAATCCAACTTTAGGTTCTGTGTAATAATATGTCTGTTAACTTCAATTATTGTTATAGTTTTTAGATTAACAAATCGGACAAATCTATATTACAATAAAATCTGCATAATGTTAATATGATATGTGCCTTAGTATATATATCCATAATACAACAAATACCTGTGTTTGTGTGTTATGTTTTCCCTAAGTATCTAAAATCGGTCATTATTTAATTATATCACTTTAGGAAAACCAAACCAAGGCGACATGTTACAATTTGTTGTCCTCAGCACCTCAAAAGGGAAAAAAGTTATTAAATAACTCAAAATAATCATTATATTTTGAAGTTATAATTCACGGACAATCTACAATTTTCCTAACAATATTTCTGTTAAAAATAAAAGTTTCAATTTTCAATTAAGCATACAAAATTCCAATAAATCCAAACAAAGCCATTAAGATCAGTAATGTTCTTCCGGTTTTAAAACAGCTATTTAAATAGGTATGCATTTCCAATCCTTTGGACTATCATTAACTTCTCATCTGACATCAACACCATTAGGTTGAGTAACTATTCATAAACGTCAACTACTTCGGGTTAGGGTCAATATTCGAAGCAAACACTATCATAACAACAGAAGAGCGAGCTATAAAAGCATCACTCCCCTTTAAATGTTGTAAACGTGACAGCTACCAAACTTTTACAACGTCGGGGGTATTTCATTGTAAAAGAAGAGATGAGCGCTTAAAACTCAAGTCTCGTTCTCAATGACCCTTCCCCAGGTCTTGTCATACGTGTTCATTTTGTTAATTTGGTCTCCGATATCACCCTGTTTCTTCGCCTCGAATCTCACCCATCTTACTTCGACAATTTCGTGACTGATACCACGATTAATCGATGTAAGAAAGCTTACACAACGCCACTTTTAATTGCTGCGCGTGCTTATCGTAACGAGCTTAATGAACTAGTGTGTGTATATATATATATCAATTAAGTTAAATGAATTTTTTTTAAGAAATGATAATAGAAATAGGATTTTTATGTTTCATAACAAACTAGAGCATTTAGGTGTGTGGTAACCTCATTAAATGTTTTCTTTTCCTCTCACCTGAAGCCAAAAAATATATCTAAAACCTTCGATATTTTGTATCAGAGTCAATTGAAGTAATTGTTTTGACAAAAAACCACCTATAAACAAATCTTTTTAATAAGTTAGTCTTCACACACAACTGGGTCAAATATTAAACCTACAACCTATATACATATTAGTTGATCCACAAAATGGCCCATAGGTTTTAACAATATTATATTAGTATAACTCGACTGCATTCGTCTCATATTTCATCACTGGTAGAAACAACACCAATGCTATGTTTAAAATAAATTTATCAATTCTTAATTTTTTGACGAACTTTTCACTATATATCTTAATGCTAATTATAAACAATCTTGTCATCCTTTAGAGATGGGAATCACTAACAAAAGAAAATATATTTTAATATTTTTATTTTAATCTTAAAGTTCCCTGAAATTTATATCATGTTTAGAATACGAAGTGACGCCATTTTCCATCAGACTACAGGTTCTCCTTAAAGTTTAATACTTACCAGGTAAAGATCTTTGTAATAAGATGGCTTTCACATATTAACTCTTCCAAACTATCCAATCTTGACTGCTGTGGGGAGATGTGGAACAGAGGATAACACTTCAGATTTCAAACTTATTGTGGCTTAGAAGGGTGGGTATGTTGGTTGATAGAAAAAAAACAAGAAAATGCCTCTCAACAACCTACCTACGTTCCGAGATAATATTTTCCAGACATTAAAAAAGTATTCAAATACATAATAAACTTCAACATTTAGCACAATATATAAAAGTTTGAAGTAATATTAAAATACTTATTTTATATTTGCGGTAATCCGAACTATATAAAGAAATTTCTTTGAATGGGAAAGAAAATGAATTAATTAAAATATATTTGATAATAAAATGAGATATTAGTTTTAAAATATATTACACATAATTTTGTTTGTATTTAAGTCAATAATTAAGCCCAAATTGAATAAAAAATTTGCGTAAATGAGAAAGTCTCTACATCCATCACATCCCCTTGATGAGTCATGTAGAGACTTTCTCATTTCCCTATACATTGCAGATAAAACTGAATAGCTAAGCTAATAATTCGTTAAAAAACAAATTTGAACCCCCAGTGACTTTTTATTTTTATTAATTTTTGCATGGTTATAAAGTATTACAATAGGATAATTTTTGAGATAATCTCGTCAATATTTCCCTTCTTCAATTTATGAAGTGTGTTTTAGTTAGGTTCTCGTTTAATTGGAATATGGATAACAAAGGGCTTATTCTCTCCATTCAAACGGCGTGAGAGCGATAAGGGAAGGTTAACTCAAGTGTTGGCTACCATTGGTGATCGTGATGCAAATTATATAAATAAATTATTTTGTTAACCCTTTTGTAAGAATGGGAAAATATTGTGTTCATGTTCAGAATGTAGAAGGTTCTATATCAGACCCAGAGGAAGACACTTGTCCAGGTAAATACCCTATACGTTTATCTTCCGAAGACTTCAATGTCTTTTAACTGGCACATGACAGAAAAGACGGATGATACATCAGATATCTTTCTTCTCCTTGGCTATACTTCAAAATGACAACCAGATTAAGCTATATAGAAGCTTAAGTTAGCAAAAATTGGCAGCCGTTTTGTCTTAATCAACAAATGTAGTCTGGAAAAAGAATTCAGATGATATATATATATATATATATATATAATCTGAATTTTTTCCAGTCTATATATATATATATATATATATATATATATATATATATATATATATATATATATATATATATATATATATATATATATATATATATTCATGATGATAAAAATTCATGATGTTTTCTCAGATTAACTGTTCATGTATTTAATCACTATTATGAGCACATATGTTTACAAGTGTTTTGTAAACATATATGCTTATAATAGCGATTTGCTGTTGTCTCTGAAATATTTATCAATTATCAAGTTACACATGTTAAAAAGCAAATCCAACTATCTCATAGAAACCATTTCTGCTTCGCAAAACATATCAAAAAATCCTTAATTTCAAGCAAAAATTTTTTTTCAATAAGACTTTTCTCTTTTCTCTCTTTCTTGGTCAAATAAAATTTTCTAAATTTATTTTAGGCAATGTGTACGAAACAACCTTGAAATCTTTGCTTAATTTTAAGAAAAGTATCTGAAAGTAATTCTTAAACCCAAAAAAAATTTTTGAATGGAAACGATTACTTAAATGTGGTTTGCTAAAATATTATTCATTCCAAACATGGTTGTTCGTATTGAAAATAGAATATCAAATACAACTTAAATGAGATAAAGGTTGGAAACTGCATGCAACAATTACCGGAAATGAGTATTTTCAGATATTGCAAAATATAAAGAAATACTTCAAACAGGATACTAAATGAGTGATATATTAATTTTACCTTAATATTTTTCTACAAACATTTTTTCATAGAATAATGTCATTTCCTTATGATCATGTCCTCTATCAAAATTGAATTAATTTTTTATCACTTCTTTAAATAATTTAAAAGAATGGAATAATTCTTAAAAAATTTTTTAAATAGAAAACACACACAAAACAAAAAATGCAGAATTTTTAATAACACAAGAAACTCTTTTTCATATCTAAATATAAAATTATTTTTTCGAAGTTAAATACCTAATTCATTTTGTACAATGTCATACTTTGTAATGAATAATTTATTTATTTTAAAGGAAAGGAACACAAATATTAACTAAAAATAAAAATAAAATTTTATATATGTAATTGATAAAATATATTTTCGTGTACTTTGCATTTGCAATTCATATTTCATATTATGAAAGTTATTCTGATAGCTTGATGGAGAAAAGAACCGTTTTGTTGTTTGGAAGGTGACAGGTTCATTACCTGACGAAGTCAAAGATAGTTTCGCTGACGGAAAAAAAATTATGATCGTTAAAAGATGAATAGGATTCAAAGTGTCTCCAATGGGGTATGGAAGTTGGAAAAGTGGAGTGCCATTTCAGCTGTCAATATTTTAGCAAAATTAAGAAGTTTTTGGCAGCATATTGACGCATCATTCGTCAAAAATAAGCATTGAAAAATAGATCACTGTAACATAAGAAGATTTTATTAAAATTACATACAATGTGTTTTTATGAACAATATTAGCAGCACTAACGAAAAGATTGAGTTTCATTAAAAATCAATATTTAAATTTATAATTGAAATTTTATTTCCATATAATTCAAATATATTTCTATATAATTTTTATGTATGATTAATTCAGATATAGAGTCTTTTTTATTTTATATTTTCCTTATTTTAAATAGGCGTATTTTGCAAAGCATTTTCCAACTAAAAATATTTGACATTAATAAAATCAATTCTATACATTTAGTAGGAAGGACACTTTTTCATTTGTATTTAATATATAATTCCTTTATGAAAGGACACATAAATGGGCTTCTAATGTTTTAAAAACTGTGATGGAATCATATTATAGTTGTGCTACAAACTTCGTAGAACAGTTCGTGTAGATAATTATTATCTTGTTAACCACCCCATGTGTAGATTCAATGCTTACGATTTGACTGTATGATCCATGAAACCCTGGAGAAAAATAAATATTTTATGCTGTTAGTGTTAGCAAGCCTTTAAAAACTTTTACATTACTCCTCATGACCATGGCATCAATTTCATATTCTGCAAACAGCCATGCAATATCGATAACGTGATTAACAATATAATAATAGAAGCGGAATATATATATATATATATATATATATATATCACTTATCTCAAATAAGGGCTTATAGTGGCAAGGGAGTGCCTCATTTTTCAATTCAATTGATTGTATACATGCTCAGTAGGAAATATTTTAGAAAAAATCTCAATGGACAGAAAATCCTGAACAAATGAGGCCCATTATCTTAGAACCGTCTCTGGGGACAATCCATTGTGGGGTGTCAAATACGAAAGCTTTCTTGAATTGGGAAATGGAGACTGTTTAAAAATAATCCAATAAATCATTCAAGATGTAGGTTTTGTAATTAGAAAAATTATCTTGGTTCGTGCAAAACATTAAAACTTCTCTTTATGTATATGAAATTAATGTATGTATTTCACGTACTATAAGTGCTGTTTGGAAATAATAATTGGCAAACAGCACATATAGTACGTGCTGTTTGCCAATTATCATTTTTGTATCATTAAGAAAGTGAACTGCTTCATTTCACTTAATTAACAATTGGACTTAATTATTCATTATGTTTTGCAGGACAAAAAGATCGGATTACATAATTTAATTCATAGAAACCATAGTCATACGTTAGAGTATGCATTCACAGCAGGAATCCGTAATTAATCTTTGCACGCTGTAAATCATTGAGAAGTTTCAGGGACACGAACACCATTTCCGTGCAATGCAAAGGCTTCTTACGATTTTACGCTAGATGACGCTCCATCTGTCAAATTACAGCTGGAACATCTCAATTGCTGGTTCAATCCCTGTTTCAAGCGTTTGTCTCTATTAACATCTTGCAATTCCTTTTCGGGATTTATAGCTATGTGCTCAAATGTGTTATGTACAGATACTGGAAAGGATCTTAATTGTCATTGTTATCGGAATTGTCTTCGCTTCGAGCTATCCCAAAACATCTATTACATTCCCCGTTGTGGACGAGCAATCACTATAATCATCTCCCAGTGCAAGGGAATCAATAACAGGGCTTTAATCGCTGATTTAATGAGGACTTTTAAATCATTAACGCCTAGGCTTCGCTCTTGGTCATGTTCCTCTAGAGCTAATTATGCCCAAGTCAATTGACACAGCAGAAATTTGTTGGGGGAATCTCTGGGAAAGTTTTAATAAAGATGGTGACATCAAATTGCTCTCAATTATATGGGCAGCTATGGTAAATGATTATATTTTATGTTATATTCATTATAGAATTACTTTAATCTTAAGGTAGAAAACATTGAACAAGTTCATAGCTACCAAGCCATGTCATCATGTTATAGCAACTTCTACAAAAAAATAAAAAAAATTTTGAGCACTTATGCTTTTATAAGTATTTTTGAGTTTTATATAAACTTCTTGTAAAAAATGACGCAAATCGCATTCAAATAAAAATACATAAGCAAGCTGAAAGTTAAGAAACACTAGGATTATAGAGAAAAAGCAATTTGTCGTATATTAATTTAAAAGTACCTATATATAGCCAATAATTTTAATAAAAATTTTACAAGAAATATTGATAAAAACAAATACATCTTATTTCATAAGTAGATACCTTTTGATCAGTATTAAATGTGTGTCGGTAGATCTGAATGATAACAGGTTGTCCATTATTATACAGAAATTAAACTTTTATAAGAAATTGTAAAATAATCTCATATATGGTAAAAAAATAATTAATGCAGAAATTAACTCATGATAGAATAAACATCTTTCAAAAACATAAAACTACTAGCTCTATTTGAAAACATTTAATAATACAAAAATGTTGTTTCATTATGTAAATATTAGAAATATAACAAAAGTTATAAAAGCATTATCATTTTCAATTGCTTTAATTTCTTAGGATATATATATATATATATATCAACAATACTATTTGTATAAAAATTGAACGTCATGAAAGCAATAATCTGATTGTTGGACAAATACATATTATGATGAAAGAAAAGGGACATAACACATTTTGCTCTATATTTTATTTTAAAAGTAAGTAAAATGATAAAAATTAAATAATCAATAAAGTTTGTAATGGACAACTTAACTGTCAAAAGTAGTAAATCTTTCTTATTCCATTATGTATT
>JAPDSC010157490.1:106156-130971 GCA_026290005.1 Latrodectus geometricus | reverse complement strand
AAATAACTTTCGAGAAGTAGAATTTGATTTTGATGTTCTTACTTTATTATAATTTATACATTGCATTCTATTTTGTATAAGTTTGATAGCACAAAGTGTATAATAATTGAATACATTTTTTTTAAATTGCACTGGTTTAGTATCTCACTCAACATACTTTTGCTCAGAAAGAATGGTACTGTCACCTGATCATAATTGCTCTCAACTTCAGTGCAACGATTCACGAGTTTCATACCGAATTCAGTTCTGAATTCCAATTCTGAACCATTACAAGCATACATGCTTATAATGGTTCAGAATACGCGTTTGAAAACTGTAGATCCCGGTAGAATCAAGCAGTCAAGAAAAGGAACAGAAAAAACAAAGGCAAAGCTAATTCCGTACATAAAGGCTAATTTGGAAAAAAAAAAACATATGGAAGTGAACAGTACAATATCAATACCAAACAAACGAATTGCATAAACTATAATCGCCACTACCAATGAAATCATTAATTTGTGCTGATCCACGAATAATTTGGAGATGTCTAAAGAATAAACCAATAATATAAATGATATTAACTTCATTTGGCCAACTCATATTAGGTACCCCATGAAATTATAAAATAAGCTCCTGGTATATTTTTATTATCTGTTATTAGAAATTATTAAAAATTATTAAAACTAATTAGATATTTTAATAGTTTTTAATAACTTCTAACAAGTATTAAATAGAATATACCAAGAGTTTATTTATAAAACTAATTAAATATTTGATATTTTTAAATAAGTTTTATATATTTTAAAATATTAAAAAGAATTATAAAACTTTTTAAATAAAGCAAATATAAATTGCTTTAATTGGGTTTAAAAATACTCACTTAAAGTACATAATTCATTAGTTTCTGATAATATACATTTAACATATTTACTGATACAAATGGTTATATCGACTGACACATATTATATATTTATTACATCGGAAGAAAAAATGTATCTGATAGATTTGAATACTATTTTAATATTTGTATGTAAAGGAATTGTCTTATATTATTAAAAGTCACTAGCAATTTTTGTCCTAATATAAAATCAAAACATATGAATATGTCACATTTTAAAACACAAATTAAAAAATATAAAAACATTCAAAATATCAAGAATTTTGTTCAAAATATCAAGATTATTTTGAAGATGATAAACTACACCTTTTATAAACCCCATGATATATATATATATATATATATATATATATATATATATATATATATAAAGGTGCAAAAGCAAATTCTAGACTGTACTTAAATTTTTTACTGCTTTAAGATACAAGCCTATCACTACTAAGCATCTCGTAATTTTAAACCACTGTGAGGTGACGAGGTTACAGCTGAACTTCATTCTTTTCCACATCTACACCACACCAGTGGAATGACTAAGATATAAGAGTGTTTTTAATCATATGATCAAATTCGTCAAAAATAGTATGACTTCACATTGTTTTTCATTCCAGTCTTGTAAAAATGTAGATTGACTGTCAAAGTAATTTCATTTTTCAATAAAAAATCTTTTCACGACTCTTTCTGTCTTACATATATACACACCTTACTAATAAAATTGACTGCCATTTTAATCTTGAATAAAATAAGATGAACTCTCCATATTATTAAAATAACCACTTTACTAAATATTATTTACAAAATCCGATAGGAGGGTGAATAATAGATTAAATGATAAAATTCTTACAGCTACCAAGTTTTTATCAAACATTATAAGACAGTTATAATTGTACAAGAGAAACGAAAATATTCAGGAATACCTGACAGTTGAATGTGTTATAAGAGATGAAAAAAGATAGTATTATATTCTTTTATAGTTAAAGAAAGGCAGTTAAATTAAGTTACTTGTGGTATGAAGTGATTGATAGCTTTGTTATTGACGCGCATATTTCTATAGGATGAAGGCCTTCCATACCCGAATTCAGTACGTGATTCCACTGCAAATATTACTAATTACCGAGTTGTTTTTGTTGTATACACATAAACGAACTCCTTACTACTCTTTTATGACAACTTAATAGTGTGAAGGCTCTAAATAAAAAAAGAAAAACCTGAACTGCTTTAGCAATTTAATAATAAATTACGATATTACTTCCCTCTGAATTTCTAGAATAGGTCTGCTCGATTATTTTGATTGACGATTATTGAGCACGTACTTCTGGAATTGATAAGTTTTGATTGGCCTACAATAGGATTATACTTTGATATTGCAATCATCATTTAAATACAAATAAGTGATTTTCGTAATCTGTTGCTTGCGTAAGAAATTAATTTTATCTAATCAAGTATTCTGACAAAGAAATGCATAATTTAACTAAATACAAGTCCGTAAAAAAAAAAAAAAGAATTTCCAAAACAGATTTGATTGATTTGAGAACTAACAATTATTCATCGTCAAAGAATTGCAAAGAATTTTTTTTCGTTTATTGATGCTCTTTAAGTTCTTGTAGCACTGTTAAAGGAAATCCTTTAATTTAATATATCGTGCGTTCGACTCCCACCTCAGCAGAGTTGTTTGTAATGATTCGGAATGAACTATAATATGTTAACCCCATTCGAGCTGGCCTTCGTGTGCAAAAGGTGATTGCAACTCAATCACTGAATCACATAGATATTACCGTGAGTTTCACTTTTTTTTGCAAAGAAATGATAATTAGTTAAAATGGATAATTTTTCTAATAATAATTGCTAGTTTTTACTGCATACGTTTATTTTGTGAATAAAAATTATTTGAAGTGGAAAAGGTTACTGATTTTGTCTGATTGGATATATTTTTAAAAAAATGGTCTAGTAGTAAGAAAGATTTTTTGTTTTAATTCAATTCTTCACTCTCGTTTAGCTAGAAATTCCTTGACAAATAAGGAATATCAGTTACATTTACTAACATTTAGAAACTATTGTTGACTAGAAAAGATTTATAATGGAATTTGTGTTTGTAGTAAAGCATAAAAAAATTAATTTTGGTGAAGAGGAATATTTTAATTTTTAAGTCATATATTCAGTTATTGAAAGCTTATTGGTAACTGAGTTAGACGTGCATTGTTTCTGTTAATCAAATTGGTAAATATAGATAAAATTGGAAAATTGCAGTTTAAATCGCATACTCTGATCCAGTGGTAAAAGTCCTGACGATTGAATTGTAAATGAATTTATTCGCATTTTTGAAAAACGAGTATCATCAGCAACAATTGAAAAAATTGTCAATATATATATATATATATATATATATATATATATATATTCTTTTACTGAAAAATTACCGATAGTTGAACAGGAAGTGAAATTTAAGCATGTAGCTAAAATGTGTATGCACAAAATATGGAATGTTGCCAATTTTAATTGTATATATTCATTTAGTGAGTAAACTTTTGTTAACTGATTATAATTTTTAATATTATTTACCAAATGAATATTGAATGAAATAATTTCTTGTAACTAATGAAGATTTTGAGTTTTTTCTCCTTATATTCTTGATTGAGGGGGGAAAATTACAGTAAAAAGATTTCCATATCTTTTTTTCAATGGCGGGACACTGGGTGGCTGTGCCAGTCAATAACAACAAACCTTTACTCATTTTGAGCGTTACCCGTTGAGTACTTGTGAACCAAGTCATGAAGGTACGAGTTGCATTGCCCACGTCACACCACCACAAACAGATCATAAGGTGGGCCACATTCATCCATCATCTCTAAAGAAGAAAGGACAAATAAAGAGAGATAGGAAATGTCCATGCCCAAACCGGGACTGGAACCGGGAACCAACAGCTCAGAAGTCAGGAACACTAACCATTTAGCCATTGGCCGGCAGATTTCCGCATTTAATTCTTTGTATTCATTTTCATTATGGAGTAATTACCACCAATTGGAGATGGTTTCCATTATTGACTGCATAAACACATATAGTAGAAAAATTAAGTATTGGAAAACAATTATCTCTAGAATAGAAATTTTGAAAGGTTTATGAAACAGCATGGTTCACATTCGGCAGAAATTAAAAAAATTTTTATTAGAGGCAAAAATCGAAAACCTTATCTTACAAAATGTTTTCTTGTACTTTATTTGCATGTCACTGTATGATTTTTTTTTTCACACTAGAAGGTTCTTTTAATTGGGAACTAGGGTTTGAAATGTTTTAATCACAACAACACATAATGCCAGAAGTGAGAGATGAATCGTTAAATGAAACCCACAGAAGAAATCTTTCAACTTATTATAAGAAGAAAGTCACTTCGTTATAATGAAAATGATATTTAAGAGCCTTACATTTCATTGCGGAGGGGAATAATATCAAAGAAAGTTATTAGAAGCAAATTAGTAAAATCATAGTTTTTAGTATGGACAAATGTTCGCTGTAGATACACAGACAATTCTTATAATTTTATAAAATTCATATTCTTAAGTATAAAAGAAAATTCACAATCAAAAGACAGACATTTCGTTGTAGAATGTTATTAAAGCTCTATTTTCAATGTAAGAAAAATTTGTTGTGAGACAGCCAGTTTGCTATAAATATTACTATGGACAGTAATAATGACAAGTAAAAATCTCGATGTTAAAAAAAATTTCTTCCTATCATAGAATATTCATGAAAATTATTAAAATCTAAGTTTTAGTTACAGGGAATATTTCACACTATTGGTAATTTCATTATTAGGAGACATTAGCATATTTCAGTATTCATTTTGATTTATATTTTTGTTAAACTTAAAAACAAATAAATTTTAATATTTGAAACTTGTTCACAGGAATAATTATTTTTTAAAATAAATGCACAAATTTCATCAATCATTAAATATTCTAGTAAATTCAATGCTTAGGGGGCTTTCAAAAAGACAGATACCTTTTATATTTTAGCATTAAAATTTTTTTACCCCTTCATATACTTTATTTTCCTACACAAAACAAAAAAATGTCATGTATTTTCAAAAACTAATTATTATAAAGGTATTTTCTGTGACTAAAAGGGTATGCAAATTGTCTTCAGATTAAAAGGCAGAATTTTCGTACAAACATAGTAATTTTTTTATTCATTTTTTTTATTGCAGCATTAAGTTGAGATGAAAGAATGTATCACACAGTTCTCATTCTAATACAGAATGTTACGGATAGTTCCATGGCGTGTTTTCTTTCACAATAATGTTTGTAGATAGCTATTCGTGTTAACTTTTTGCAATGAAATGTAACTGCAAGACTCCATACCTCCCACAAAAATAAATGTTCAATTGTTCACAAAAGACTGCTATCGATTACAAAGAAACAATGCTTTCTCACTAGAACATAGGTCATTAGTACACCTCACAAATATTTTTATATTGTTATGAGACTAACTATTCCATTTTTAAAATATTTAAAATATGTTTATTTCAGATTTTGCAGTTATTTAAAAAAAATTGTTTTTTGGAACAGGAACTTTAATGATAGCAGCACAGGGATATCATATATATTTATCAAAATATGATAACCATTTCAGATGCATACTCAATACTCATAAGGGATAATGTTCTCTTAATTACTTTCACAAAATCTCTCGTTCAACTGATACCTTCTTCTATGAAATGGTTACGGAGGAAGATACTAGCTCAGATATTAAATATGTCTCTTAACAGAATTACAAGGCATTTGATGATAGGGGAGCATCTTATCATTTGATTTAGCCCGAGTTGTTTTCTCACCAGTTTTCGTTAGAAAATTGTCAACTGCACACTCGCGCGAGAGTTTAAAATTATAAAATAATTAACACAGTTTGTAATAAAATGGAAATGGCACCCCTTCAATATCTGGATGGTAAAGGATTCAATAGTTGATCTAACCGAAGGTAGTCATGCTGAGAACGAGCTAGTCTTTCAAAGTTTAGTAAGTTTTAATCTTATATCGCTAAATAGCAATTGAATTATTAGCTCTCAATTTTTTAGTCCAATTTTTCCTGAAATATTATTCCTATCTCGGGTGTGAATGCTTGGAGTGATTTAGAATCCTTTTAAACATGCAAATCCTTCTCAAATAGCATCTGTTGACTGTAGAGCAAAAATGAAAGTAAAAAAAAAAAATCAATCTCTCACCTTTCTGGTGTGGTGTTTACTTAAGAGGGTACTAGTACAAGTATTAGACACTTGCGCATCATCCAAATGATATGTTATCTGATCTAACTTATTGGTAGTTGAATGGGTTTTTAAAAGATGCTAATTTCATTCAAAACTTGTTTCAGTAATTTAACCTAGCTTATAATTATTGTTCTCTTATACTGTCTCTGAAATAAATTTGATCTTTATTTTCTTTTCCTTCGAGTTACTATATTTAGATTATACTATATGAGATAATGATTAAAAATGATGATTTTCAAATGTTATAACTTCGGTTTAATTGTTATGCCTATAAATATTCTCATTTAATTCAATTTACTTATATATAAAGGAAGTTACACGAGTATATTATTTATATAAAATTTTTGATTATATATTAATTTTTTTAGCTCAAATATAAGCATTTAATAAGTGAATAAAATTGTCAGTTATTTTGAAATATTGATACAATTTTCATTACTTTCATACATATGTACTTTTATAAATGTACGTAAAAATATTAAACAACTAAATATGTATGTAACTGTAAAATATGTAGAATACTTTTCGTTTAAATATTTAGAATATCTGTATACCTAACAACATATTTTTATATAAGACATATGAATAAATAAATAGTAAAATTATAAATAAATATTAAGTTGTACATGATTCATGGGATATTAATTATGAACTTCCAGTTACAAACATGATTTTAATAATATGCATTAACCTTGAGCGTTACTTCCCACAAAAATTACTGTATCTATACCACGTATTGCAACCCAGTATTTTAATGGACCACGAATATGGAGTTTTACCTCCATGTTCTTTACAATGTGTTTCTTTCCCGTGAAAAATTGACCGAGCAGGACGTGCTTACCGACACAATCATCAATTGCAATAGCATTGTGGGGAATGATTATTAATGGTGCATATCAAACAAATAAAATGCATGAAACGAATAAAAAAGGCACAGGGAAAACAAATTAATACCAATGGCATAGTTTTGACTAATGATTAGAGCGGTTGCCCTTGGCAACAGCCTGCGATCCTTGTGAAACATAACTGTCCATCGTTAATCCATTTTATACTTGTAAAAGTAATTTGGAAATCTAAAGAAAAATTTATTTTTCATAGCGTTGAAAATGTTGGACTTTTCTTAATTGTGAGCTCGCGTGCTTCCAGGAATAGAAATTAATATTCCTTGGAGAGTAGGTATATGAATTTAATGCATGTAACATTCAAGAATGTTTTCAATTAATTAGATGCATGTTGAGATAATGATGTTATTTTTACATGTTTTAATTGAAATCGGAATATTCAAGATTAAATATTAATTAACTAAATTAGGGTAAACGGCGAAAGCTTTGCTGGGGTAAAATGTCGAGATTTATAAGTGTTTTATTTGTTTTTAAACAAGATTAACAGGCAAATTCTAGTTATGTATTCAAGAAAAAAAGAAGTGAGAGTGTATTTTATTATAATTCAAAAGTGCTAATTAGATTTTTCTTTAGTTTTAATAGTTTTAAAGAAATCAATATTGAAAATGTCTTTTTTCTCATAAATATGCCATACATTCTTTATGAAAACCGATACCTTTTCTACTTTTGATTATTTAAGATTAGTTTTAATTTACTAATGTATGACCATCTATTGTAGTTAAAATTAATCAACTTGCACAATATTTACAGAAGCATTCCCTTATGATCAAAAATGATATTTTCAATGCTCATAAATATGAGCATTAGGCTATTTAAACTGATTGATCAATATTTTTTGCTTCATTTTGTAAATTAAAATTCAAGTTAAGAGAATTATTTCTCACACAAAATATTTGTAAAATACTTTTTTTATTTATGTATAATATATTCGTGATATTTTAGACAATTGCTGATTGGCTATTGAAAACAGAAAAATTTACTTGTATGTACACTTAGGAACATTGGAAATAGCGCACCAGGAACGGAGCATGTGATTTAAAAGAAATTTAAGTGATCGCAAGTGAGATTCACTTGATCCCGAAATCAAGACAATTAAACAAATACAATGTTTACAGTTAGATAAATATAATGCAATCTCAATAGTGCGTCGATTAACCTCCTGCTACAATACATGCCACCACACGGCCTGCATTGAGTTGATTAGACGTCTGATGTTGCCTTAAAACAAATGTGGCCTTAAATCTTGAACAGTCACCTCCAAATCGTATACAGTAGTAAGTGTGACACTGCAGCATTTGGCGTTTTAGCTGGGCAGCTTGAGCCAAATCTATCGAGGACAAGTTCGGGGAGCGAGCCGGCCACGGGAGTGTCTGAACACGAAGTACGAAGTCGAGCAACTTGGTCTATATGCGGGAAAGTATTATATTGCTGTAAAACTGCCCTTTGAATACCATTTAAGAAAAGTCTCATGTGAGTTTGAAAAACCTAATCAGTATAACCTTGATCCGTTAAGATACCACGGACCCCAAATTGAGTGTACCAGCTATCAAATAATATTGCTCTTAGATGGTTAAATTTGTTGTGAAGCAGTGTGTCATGCGATGACTTAGGTGGCATTATGCTGTGGCATCTCCAAACACTTAAACGAATGTTAGCTGTTCCCAGAACTAACCCAGATTCATCACTAAATACCACGTTTCACCAATCTGAGGCATTCCATGTTGCTCGGTCTTGGAATTACTATCATGAAGTCGACGATGTTGTGGTGTTAAAAGCAATACACAAAACGTCCTCTTAGATCGCAGATTCACTTCCACAAGGCGTCTGGAAATGTTTTTGGAACAATTGGCACCCCTACACCTGCCTTTATCGTGGAACGAGTCACTATGGGATTCACGAGTACTTTCCACACAATCCTCTCGCTTCGTTTTTCTGGTTGCTCCAGTTCCGTACTTTCCAAATGAGTACCATCTCGTGTCCATAACTTCCAACTTGTTCTGAAAACACACTCCGAACGATTGAACTGACTAGCCTGATCCTCCTTTCCAAAAATTTTTATAAAAATAAAGTTTTTAATCTTTGATTGCTTTTAACAAATTTACATTTAATTTCATTAAATAGTTACTAATAAAAAAGATTCATTTTGACTCATACATGTACAGCACTATTTCATTCAAATACATATGTGTAAACAAAATTTTTAAGAATCATTATTATATCAGGAACTTTTCAAATTTCTCAAAATAATCATTTATAATTGGTAATTTTCGTATACATATTCCTTGACTGTGATGTCTATCTTCCAATGTGGTGTTGTATGGCAGTAGATCTAATCCCAACCTCATCACTCATTATTCAAAATTTGTATAATAGGGCTGCTTTACCTTTTAATCAGTTAGTATGCTGTTGCATTTCCCACATGCTGCTGAGTTTTCCCTTTTACTAACATCGTGGCTGTGTAAAGACGACAAACATAAAAACGTTACCTGTGGAAATATAGAAAGTTTGACATTTTCCATGTAATAAGTTATCGAATGTGAGAAACGTGTGGTAATCATGATATAAGTAAAGAGGATTATGTATATATCTTAGTGTCCTTCAAATAAACCATGAGTCTTAGACAATAGTACAGTAGACCCTGCTATTAGATTATAGATCTCTGATGCAGTAACCCATTGTAATATCAACTACCAATTGTATTAATATGATTTTTCCTTATTATAATAAATTGTCTTAAAGACATTGCATTTAATTTCCATGTGTCAAATGTTCATAATCAAATATACGTCGAAAATAATAATGTAACAAACCCTGATGTGTTTTCAAGTCTCAAAAACATTTACGCCTGGCAATAATAGGAAACTTTCTAATAACGTTATTTGATTTATATTTAACACAAATGAAATGTTAATACCTTACCCTATTAACGTAAATAAATATTTCTGTTCAAAATTTAAAGCAGTAAATTATTTTGAATAAAGATAAATTCATTTATCTTGATAGAAAAGTTTTAGATTAATGATCAACTTGTATACACATTTAAAAGATGCAATCGCAAGAGAACTGGTGCTACAAATATTACCATGTTGTTTAGCAATTATATTGTCTTAAGTGGACGTTTGCTAGATACATATAATGAGTCACAGAAAAATTCATAAAAAAATCAATGTATCGAAAGTAAGAGGAAATATACAATAGTCAATAAAAGACCTGACAAAGACAACTTAGTCCTTCATCAATAGCTTCTAGCCTTCTTAATTTGCAATTAACATGTTAGATTTTCAGTTGTCGATACATAACTAAGAAGTTTCTAGAAGTATCTCATTAGTTAATTGATTGTTCGAGATTTTTTTTATGTTGTCATTCATTTTTATTTTTATTGTTGACGCATATAGGGCCTATACGCTTATTAAGAACATTTACAATTACTAAGAGCCCTTGAAAAGTTTTTGGTATTTTAATGTCTTTTTAATTCTCTACATTTTTTAAGCAAAATAATTATTTGTAAATCCTCATAAAATTCTGCAGTGAGTTCTTTTGGTCAAAATTAAATGAAGTCTAAGTTTTTATTGGATTAAATATGAAATATGTGAAAAGTAACAAAACATTTGTAAGCTTATTTTAAGTTGTCAGCTGGTTTGTGAGATAACTTCAGCCATGACGTCAATCTGTCATTCATCTAATTAACGCATTCCTTTTGAGTAAGTGGTAATGACCTAATGAAGCAGAGGGCGTTAAAACCTTGGAATATGTCTATATTTAAATCACTTAAGATAATGAGTCACTGTGAAGAGAAAAACGATAGAATTTGATAAATATATCATCCTTATTTCAAAAAATTTTATTTTAGAAGGTCAACTTTGAATTCTAAAATTCAAACTATTTAAATTTCAGCATCAAAATTAATAAATATTTTTCTGGTTTTTATCTTATATAATTACCATTTAATAATTTTCTAAAAAAATAAATAATATCCAGTTAATAATTTCCCAAGAAGTTTGTTTATATTTTGTTTACTATAGTAGAATAAATATTAACTAAAATATGGTCGTTAAACTAAGAAACATTTGGAGTGAACAATTTTTTTTAATGTACTTGCTTTAAACGAAAAACATCATATTTTTTGTTTGGTTTTTTCTCAACATTTATAGCATCCTTTTGAGTATTATTATTTTTTTATTTTGCAGAAATTAATGACAGTTTATATTTTTCAATTTGAATGAGATATCACTGATGAAATTTTACAATATTTGTTCATTTTCTTATCAAAGATGGATGTACAAATACTTCTATTTATTTACTTAAATGCTTTTTTTATAAGCAAAAATCACTACAGAAATAAATAATGTTTATTATTTATATTTAATTACACACATTTACAGTTTTACCAACTGCTGATTAATAATTATGCTTGATTAAATTAAATGACTACTAGTAAACTTTTAAACGTTTGATTAAACAGATATTCAATTCTCCATTAGAAAAGCTTGATGAGGTAAGACTTTAATTTAAAATATATATAAATGAGCATTCAAACATATTTATTGAATATGATATAATTAGATTCGATCATAAAGAATCCATAATTAATATATTTTTTCCTTTTTACTTATCGTTAAGTAGTAATAGGAATATTTCGACAATATTCACCCTAAAAAAAATTGTAGGAAATTACATTTTTAACAATGGAATTCATACGCAAAATTTCTCCTGTATAAATATTTTGGTATTTTATTAAATTATTTCATTGGGCATATAGATGACTAAAACATGTTAATCAGAGAATTTTGAAATGAATAAAATATTTCAGACCCGAATTTATTTCAGTTACATCAGTGCAACAATATTATGTATTTTAAATTTATTAGTAAAATAACAGCTAATTACAAACAGCTGTTAGACATTGTGTTAACCTAATTAACTTATTTAGGGCCGTTTCTGAATAAATACCCAAGCAGCCAACAATCACTTCATTACATAACTCTTCATCGCAAGAGTTTTAGAATTCGCAGTGATTAGTTAAAAGACAAAATCAAAAACTCAACAAGTAACTAGATGAGAAATTGACACGGAATGCACAATTAGACAAATGTTAGTTATAGTTTTATGCAAAACCAGAAAGACAAACAAGAAACTAATAGCCATTTCCTCGGCCCTCATTGCTCATTATCAATTTTCAAGAAGGATTTCGCAATGCAAAACAGACAAATTACATCGTAAACAAAATTAGATCTTCCTCCGGATCGGCAATGGAACAATTTGTCACTCTGAAAAGCCAATATATCGCTTAGGAGAAAGTGACCTTTTCCCACGTGATCTATATCGATTCGAAGCGGAACTCCTTCAAAATCGATTCGACAGGTGTTTGCTTTGAGGGGTGTGACTGAATGCCTGAAGACAGCGGCATGGACATAGTGTGCAAATCTGCAAGCCAGAGAGATAGCTTATGCGTTGACAGGCATCGTCTTGTATCGTAATTTAGCGGATGGCCTTACATCGTGATTAAACTGGTTGGTATGTCAGATAGCATAAATCCTAATTGTGTTTGGACATTAATCATGGTTTAATCGGCCATTCGCCATACATGTTCTGTGGACAGAAAGAAATATATTAGAATATTCTTCCACTAACCTGCCTTTAGAATCTATTTGCATACCATTTATTCTTAAATATAGCTTTTAAGTACACAAAATAACTCTTGAAAAGTATAATTAGTATATAAAACCAAACTGTCAACATATTTAAGATAATAGAGTCTCAAATAAAGAGCATATTTTTCTCGGTGATATACTATTTTTCTTTCAAAGGCACTTTAATAAATGATTATAACGGTATCAATCTAGATATGATGAAAGAATTAAATTTTGTGTATCTATGAAAAACATACATGCAATCTCTTCTATGTTAAATATTTGATGATACTTGATTTCGCAATATTTAACATAGAAAAGATTATGAACAACAAATTAAAAAACGTATTCTTCATATAAATTAGCTCAAAAAACATTTCTCAGATAGTTTTTAAACAGCAATACATTTTTTTAAATTTAAGCAAAAAATGTTTCATTCTCAGATTTATCAATACTCAATGATAAAATTTATTAATACTTATAATTATGTCCTAAATAGTGATACTGCCTATTCTGATTACGTTTTTTTCTTCTTTTTTTTAATTATTCAAATATGAAATCAATGGGTGCCATCTTTCATTTTTGTCTTATAAGCATTCCCACCGCATCTTTTACTTATATCACCACAGAGTTTATCACTCTCACGTAAGACGTAAGTTCGTATTATAGCATCCCATATGCAAGATTTCGTTTGTTCGCATATATTCATAAATGGATTTGCATATAAATAAAAACAATGTGCGTATATTCGTTTGTATACTTATGCATGCAAATATGTGTATATATGACAAAGCTGTCTTATATTTCATCGTTCCGATTTCTGAAACATTATGGCAACGAAGAAATGTTGCATATATAACGTAACTGTTGTATAATGAATTCCTGATAAAAAGCTTATATTATGAATAATAATAATAAATTATAATCTGATAAATAGAAAGCTTAATTTTTTTGAAATATTAAGATTTTAAAGATCTCAATGATGTAATATGAACCATATTGCCAAATAAACAAGGAAATCTACCAAAAAAAGAAAGCGAAAAAAAAACACTAAACTTAGAAATTGGCATGATGGATTGATTATATGGCAACTGTGCTGTATATATATTTATATATATGTGTGTTATGTATAATAATATTGAAAATATACACATAAATAAATATGTATATATAGCTTGTAAATAATGAAAATAACAGACCCATGTGTGGGATAAAACATTATGTTAGATTCATTAATTTATTACACACATTTATACAAAAACGCAATTATATAAAATTTGAAAAGTTGTCATCATTCATTATAAATTTTTTCAAATTAAATTTATCTTAAGCATGAAATAATACATTCATTGTAAATGGTAGCCTGTTATCTGAGTAAATTCATAAGAAAAAATGTTTCTTATAATGTTACAATTTAATAGCTTTATTTACATTAAAAATTTTTTTTAGTTCAAATTAATATATGCTGTCACTCACAAGTTTTAGAATAAAATTTCTTTTAATTTTTTTTTTCATTATTTGAATATTATTATTCCGTTTCAGATTCCATTCTTAAAACGGAAGTGAAAAGAAGAAAGAAAAACTAGTCTCAAAAAATATTTAGCGAAACATTTTCGAACTTTAACCCCAACTGTAACCCCATTTCTGTCTCTTTTAGTATTTATCCGGTCGGTGAAAGTGAATCGATTTCGGAAAAACAATGGAAGAAATAAAAACATTTGCTTCACGTTACATAAGCAATGAAAAGAGCCGTTAATAAGAACAACCGTATCAGTTTTCTTGATGGTAAAAAAAATTTCACGAAAATTCCCTCATCTTTTTCTAAGGAACATCAAACAATCAAAGAAAACAAAATCCATCCAAGTCATTGTCTCAGAACAGCACGCTTGATCGAAGAATTGAAAAACAGAATCGAATGCGTTAAAACAGTTTTACAAATTTGGTCAATTTGTCAAAAGTATTTCTTCTATGCAATGTTAAGTTGGGAAACAGGTCATTTTATTGAAGAAAAAAGGTTGAAAAGCCAAAGGCTAATTGTTATGTTTATTAATGCAAAACAAACGGATGCTCGAAACATGTCCATTGTTATTTCTCTTGTATTGCATAGTTACAAACTAGCAATTGTATTCGCCATTGCAAACTTATTAAAATTCGTGATAAATTACTTTCAGTATTTAATTGCTATTAAAATGAGTTTCGTTTTTTATGGATTTTAAAACGGAACAACATCATTGGGAAATTCAAATCAGAACAATTTATTGGTGAATTTTATTAAATTCTTGCGAAAATGCGAATTTGATAATATCGTCATTCTTCGGGTGAAAAGAATATTTAAAATTAAAAATGAAAACAATACTATTTAAATTATCTTAATTATATAGATATTAAATGGTATATACAAAATACTTAAATCACAAGTTATTCTTGTTTTCATTAATTTAATTCAATATTTGTATTTCATTTCATAAAAAAAGCTATCCCCATAAAGTCATACATATTTTCCCATGATAAAATATAAATTAACCATGTTTTGAATCGCGTGTAAACTAGAAATTCATTGAACCAGATTTAAAATCATTTAAAGGGAATGCAGAGAAGTCCATATTTTCAATTAAGTTTAAATTTTAAATCTTTTAAAATAATATATAAATTTTAAAGGTTGTTCGTTTACTCATTGTACTCTAGGACTCCTTTTACCAAATTTCTGTGAACAAGAGAAGACGGGTATTATGTTATATTACCTTGTTTTTTATAAATACGTCAATTAGGCTATGCGCTCGAAAACATTTTGATCTGCAGTTTATTTTTCAGACCATGGTTAATATGGCCAAGACATGTAGTTTAAAGAAGAATCTAAACATATTAGTTTGGGGAAAAAGTTATCCATTATTTTTTCGGTAGACGTCTGTAGTGATCGCTATCTCGTGAGGTATCTATCAAACAATTTCAAATTTATGCTTATTGGAAAGGTCACATTTGACACTAAAATAATCTCTTGCGGTTTTTTGTTTGATTAATTCAGTTATGAGTACAAGGTTTTAAAAATAGAAGACAACAAACAGAAAATTTGATACATTTTAGTTTTTCTTTTATAATGGCGAAAATGCTAACCAGGTGGCTAAAATTGTGAAAGGTGTTTATCGTCCTATATATGACTGTAACAACCAGTTACGCACAATTTTGGTTTCGTCGATTCCGTTTGGGTATTTGGATGCTAAAGATGCACCTCGCATGGATACAACATCGTCGAGAATGTCTATAAAATATCAAAAATTATCAAACTTGACAGCATGTCAGCAGTCGTAGCTTCGCGCAAGACCTAAAAATCTACATGAAAACTGTTTTAAACCTTTTTACAAAGCGAATCTGAAAGAAGTTACAAAAAGTTCACGTAAAAATAATGGATTTCTTTTTCCCCAATCTAATATATACACACCTATGCCAAAGATTGGAATTGAATCAAGTAAATCATCGAAAAGCAAAGTTTTAATCAACAACCAGCTTATCAAGAAATGTTGAAATCAAAATTAATAACAACACGATAACAGAGTGGAAGTAATTTAATATAATTAAGCATTGGATTAAGTAATTATTGTGTACATAATAACTGTAACTCCTACGTGTGTTTTAAACAAAACTAGTTTTTTTTTTTATAGATTTACATCACCTAGCCCATAATTTCTCTCTGTTGCCCTACGTCTGTCGAGGTAAAGAATTAACAAAAACACTTCAGATGACATCTCACTTCTAAGAAGTAATTCCGACAACTGTTTTCGATGAGATTTTCTTCAGTTACACCACCCTGATGTCGAAAAATTGCCCTTTCAGAAGTGGCAACCCACGAGGTAAAGGTGTGCCCGGTAAATAAATCGGCAGGACTGAGAACAGCACCAATTGAAAAATCGAAGCTATTTTTCATCCAGATTGAAGAACTTTTGTTTATTTCAGAGTTCTCTTGCTGGCTATGAAGTAGGCATAAATCGTCTTGTAATAGCTTAAGTTACTAGTTCTTTTGGCTCCGTTATTATGGCGGTTGTTTTTATCAATAATGTATGCAGGTTGCATCGCACATGCTCGCGGTGATACGGATTTCCCATGCAAATAATAGTTTATGAATATTGCTCTGTATTTTACATAGTAATTCTCGGATTTTTTTTCTCGTCAAGTATGTGTCAGTTAAATTATAATATCCAGTTTCTTTCGTTCGATTGACAAAGTGGAGTATTTTCGCCAAGAGAAAACTAGCCAAAGACAAGATTGAAATATTATTTTAATCAAGGAATAAATCGAATTGATCAATCTTTGTGGAAAAGTAGTCATTATTTTGCTTATTATTGAAAGGCAAAATGAATAGTAAGGAAAGAAATATCCTTATTAATTCACCTTATGTGAATAATGATACTGATCCAGCTATAAATTTCTCTGTTAGTTGTGTTAAGCAAGGAGTGTAGGTTATTGATAGTTTAATATATCAAATAATTCAGTGAAATGTGCCCCTTTAACTTGTCAGCTTTAAGACATTTTTATAATTTAAACAAAATTAAATTTTTCGTGAAATATTTAAAACAAGAACATTACTTAGAAATATCATTTCATTTATAAAATTATTTTTCTTTATAAATAATTTATTTGAATTAGATATCATTAGTCTGACGTTTCTAAAAACATTCTCATTTGATTATATAATACATCACTATACTATTATATTTATCCATTGATAGTCAGTAATTCTCTATTGTCTCCATTTCTTTATGTATTTATAAATATTTTTTAATTTAAACTTAAGTATAATTTACTTTGAATAGTAAGCAATATTCAAGTGTATCAATAAAATAAAATTTTTAGTTCTTTTTCTAAATTAAAAATAACAAAATTTGAAATTTTATTATAGAATCAAAATCTAAATTTTTCAATTTAGCAAACAATCTTAAACTATAAAAAATTCAATTCAATTTGTACCGTTTCCTTGGAAAAGGCATGCCTAATTGTAATGTCCATGCCTAATTTTCTTTGAATCTAATGTACAATCATTGTTGCACTATGATTTGAAAAGTAGGGCCTTAGTTTAATTTAGCTTAGATCTTGTCGTTTGACCTATGTTGAAAATTATGAGAAGGTTGGTTGTATTTAGGTGCTTTAGTCCACATAAACTGTACAACAGAGTATAATACAATAAAATAAAGAAGCAAAATTTATTTGAAAACTTTATCAAGATGATTACAATTTTGCTGCGTAACAAAAACTCATCACTCGAGAAATAACTCCGATCGTTGCATCCGATTCAATAAAACAACCATTCCACCAACAGTGGAACATACGAATTAGTACCTAATCTTATCACTGCTATGGCAGAAGTGCTTCAAAAATAAAACAATACTTGAACATCATGGATTGTCCAAGTCACATTACTTTAGTTATCTTTCACAATGTTGGGTAGACAGACAGGGATTCCCTTTTGACAAAGCTGAATACAAAAATATCACAATATCGTCTGTTAAGAGGAGTAACGGTTCTGTGTGCTACGTTCTGATGGCCGTATACGTGTCAAATGCTCTGAGTAGAACGTTCGTCACCTATCAGTTTTGCACATCCTTAGCTCGTATCAACAGTCAGTTTAATGGCAATCGGCACATTTTTACGATTTTTCTACAAATCAAGAAATTTACATTCCATTTAATCGTGGAATCCTGATGCAATTTTTAAGATCTTTGTTAATAGCTGAATTCATAATTCGAATTTGTGGTTCATGATGTTTCCTTAAATTTTTATTTTACCAAAAGGCTTTGTGTTTGATATAATATTTCATTTTAGAAAACAAAAATTCAAGAAATACAATTTAGAAATAAAATATAGCAAAATAGAAATAATTTCAATAAAATAATTTTGTTCATAAACCTAAATAAATAAATGAATGACACCTTGTTTTGTAATAATTTATTTTTAATTAATTAATAATGGTATCAACCTTAAAGAAACATCAACATAAAAAGTAGTATAAACTATATAAATATGCATAACATACATAAATATACACACATAAAAAGTAATCTTATTAAGCAATGACATTAAATCAATCTTGCGAATAACATCATTTTATATACGATGTTATTAAATTAAGTAATCAGAAGACGTATCTATGTGGGAGTGTATCCTTCAAAAAACCATTACGCTTAATTTTATTCAAGTATTAATACACCTTAATACATAAAGGCCTACTGCATATTTGAGTTTACAGATGTAAATTTTAGAGAAGAGAATTTTTTAGCTATGAAAGTCATGCAGACCTTATGTAGTGTTGCTTTTATGAAAAAAAATCTAATCAAATTTATCATGAAACACATTGGATACAAATATACTTTATATTGAAAGATTATTAAATATACAAATTCAAATTTATAATTCCCTTAAGTTTAAATTCAAAATTATAATATACTTAAATATAAAATTTATATAATTTATACTTAATTAATTCAATTATATTTCTAATTAATTAGTAATTATTAATTCAGTTAGATTAAAAAGTCAGTTTTATTTTTCCCTCCAATTATTATTGACAATGATTAGCAGTTTTCTTCACAAAATAAAGAAAATTGCAAATCAGCTCATAGAAAAATGATTCGAATTTAAATGTAAATGAAAAGGTTTTATAAGATATTAATTTAACCAAATGTATATCCCTCTATATTTGGTGAATGATAAGGCCAATTTAGCTATGGTTCCGATAGACAGTATTAGTTCATTATTTGTGACAGTTTGCCTATGTAATAGCATTAACAGACAAACAGTTTATTCATGCATATATGGTGTGATATCATTAGAAGTGAGAAAACACGTTCCAAATAATTTTTTTTTATTATTTATTTTAAAACATCTCAAATAATTGGGAAGTACCAAAATATTCATTTTATTTTCATCAGCTTCAAAATCAGATGATTTTTATAAAATTATCAAGAATATAAATAAAACATAAAAATATGAGTTTACCATGTAATTATTAGCACCATATTTATATATTTTTAGCACAATATTTATATATTTTATTCTTTTAAATACATAATTTTTACTTATTATCACTATTTTGAACACTTATGGTTATTGCATATAAATAATTATAAATTGTATTTTGGATTGTATTAAGAGCAAAGTGTGACCTGTAACTTAAAAACTAATTTTATAAGTATAAGTAGAAAGTCATATTAGATTTAACTGTATTATTAATTGCTTAGTTTCCCATATTGATGCTAAATTGGCAAATCAAACATTGCCACAGTAGATAGATTTCGATTAAAGGTCCAGTATTGGCCTATCTATCTCTCTCTCTCTCTCTCTCTCTCTCTATATATATATATATATATATATATATATATATATATATATATATATATATATATATATATATATATATATATAATTTGCTTATAATGTACATGTACATCATAGCAATTTATATCTACATATACATTCACAAATTTCTGTCGTATCCTTATTAAACCTCACACAAATCAGATTTTACACCCAAGCAAAGAAACTATGAAACACCAAGAAAAATAATATGTATTTGCACCAATTGTTTTCATTTTTTACCCTCTTTTATTAGTTTCTTTATATCTAATCTTAATGTTTGCTCCATTTTAAGCCCATTTCATTACGAAACCTGAAGCTTAATAGCTGCGCATAAATTCTATAAACAGCACCATTTTTTGCAGATATCATCACACAGTGATTTGTGTAAATTCTTAATTAGTTTCCTTACGACTTTGTTCTCTTTCTCAACGACTCCAAACAGAGATAAAAGTCGAAATAAAAATGATCAACACCTCTCCATCCACATCACCACCATTTAATCCCTTTAATCAGAAAAACTCCTCTTTCCGATTCCCTCGAAACCATTAAAATCAAGAGCGACTAACGAGTCATAAAATCACAAGAAAAAGTCTTAACTCGCCCATTAACAGTCACATAAACAGTCCTCGTTTTGAGTTGACAGTTAGGGGCGTTAAAAACATTTATGGCTAAGTTTTAATCTCCCCATCTTAAAGGATCAACAGTTTATTTTTTTCCCATTAAGATTCTCAACGCAAGACGGTGATTTAAGACAATTTCTTTTTTCTTAATATTTTTTTTCCCACTTCAAAACGGGCGATTAAAATACACGATCATAAGTAAAAATAAGACGAGGAGATGAACTGTTAAAGTATTTTTAAGACGAATGATTAACATGTGCACTGAATCACAGACTGAGTGGGGAAAAAAATAAAAGGCGAATTGAAACGGCATTAATCTCCTCACGTTCTCTTGCTGTGTTTTTTAAAAGTCATTTGTATTCTACCACTGCAAGTAACGCGATCGTCCGTAGATTTTGTGTGCATGGTAGAACTAAGAAATATCAAATTTATGTTTATAGATTATATCAGAATGATATTAATATATATATAATCTGAAAACTTCTATCGGTCCAAAGTATAAATATATAACAAATAGTCATAAATCGATTTCAGGTACATATATTTATGCCTAAACACTATAATCAAATGAAAATTAATATGCATATGATTTGTGACATATGAATATGAAATAAATTTCATGAGTAAAGTCTAAAATAACATGTTTATAATTTTAATTGTGCAATCGAGGGAAAATTAGTATAAATCCATATGTATATAATAGGGGTGGGGAAGTGTTATTTTAGGGACTATTTTTTTTAATTTATTTCTTATCATCCATTTGATCTATTAATCTCAAAGGCTTATTTTTTGATAAGTACGTACACATGAAAATCTAGTTCAAAATTATCTGCTATTTATTCAAATCAATCATTAGTACTCTACGGGTATACTTGCCTAGTAACTTATAAATTCACACTTGATCATTTTCAAGTGTTTTCCTAATTTGGACATTTTTTAAACAGAAACTGGGACTTATTGCTTTAAATTCTTCAGTATATTAGGTTGGGGAAAAAAATCCATTATTTTTACGTGAACTTTATGTAACTTCTTTTGGATTCCCTTTGTAAAAAGGTTTAAAACAGCTTGCATGTAGATTTTTAGATCTTGCGCGTTACGACTGCTAACATGCGGTTAACTTCGATCATTTTTGATATTTTATAGACATTTTCGACGATGCTGTATCCACATGCGAGGTGCATCTCTAAACATCAAAAATACCCGAACGCAATCGACGAAACAAAAATTGTACGTAACTGGTTGTTACTGTCTTATATAGGAAATAAACACCTTTCACAATTTTAGCCACCCGTCTATCTTTTTCGCCATTACAAGAGAAAAACGAAAATGTATCGAATTTTCTGTTTGTTGTCTTCCATTTTTAAAACCTTGTACTCGTAACTGAATTAATCCAACAAAAAACCGCAAGAAGATATTTTAGTGTCAAATGTCAGCTTTCCATCGAGCATAAATCTGAAATTGTTTGATAGATACCTCACGAGGTATCGATCACTACAGACGTCTACCGAAAAAATAATGGATTACTTTGTCCCCAAACTAATATTTTAAGCGGACACGATATTTCTTAAGTCTCAACTTCTTAAGCCTCTGTACTGTCTCAAGTGCTTTCCTCTATAAAATAGTCTCAGCAAGTTACGCCTAATATGATAGTTTTAAACGTCTTGCAAATTTATCGGCAGTTTCACTTGATTTGCTCTCGGAAGCTTCTAAGCTATGATCTTTGGTAGATGTATAGTGCACATTATTATAGAAGTTAACACATTTGGGCTGATTTGGAAGATTAACAATCAGATATGTAATATTCAATTCAACAACTCATGGTCCTACTCCCATTTCAGACATATAAATTGGCAGTGGTTTACAATATTTTAAATCATAGATCAGGAGTGATTATTTCTTCATAAACAAAAATTATTTTTATCCCTTCCCAGCTATTTTTTCCAAATACGTTCAGGACATGGTACACCAGATAAAAATATAACATTTAACAAAAAAAAAAAAAAATTAACTCACTTGTATTAAAAGTATAAATATTTAACTCAAATATTTTGGCTTATATTAATTAAAAGATTCTCTTTGAAATTTTTATTTGAAAATCTAATCGTGTTAAAATTATAACATTGTTTGTTTGGATTTTTATACTTATCTAATGTTAGGCTAGAAGTTGTATTGTGAAAATACATTTTCGGACGGTTTTTTTAGAAAACAAATCACGTGACAAGACAATTGCTATATTATTCTGAGCGATGGTCAATTGATACGGTTGATATTGCTCTTCATAGCCTTCTTCTCATTCCAACATCACAAAGAGAGACATATAAGAACTTTCTAAGAGAGAATTCTCTCTACAATAGCTTCGACTGGATCAGGTATAAAACCACTACCTTCCGGAGTCATACATGGTAGCTTTCTTAATCCTTAAAATACTTAATCCATAAAATTATTTTACTAGTTATGTTTGCTTACAAGAAATGATTTACAATTAAATATAATTGAAGTATATAACTTAAGTTACTGTCATATGTTTCAGGCTTCGTATTTCTGAAGACCAAAATTACTTAATGCAGCCTAAGACTTCGTCCCCTTAACAATCCAAGAACAATAAACGAGGTCGACATCAGAACTGTTACTTTTCTTTCCGTCGTCACAAAAGTGAAGTAACAAAGTACTATAGAGCTTTTAAAGTGGAAAAGATATTTCAATACGTCGTTTTCAGCTGGATTATAAATGGTACCCGGTTCACCCTAGTCATGAGAACACCTTTTGCAATAGCCTACGTCAGTATTGCAGTATTTTTTTATTGTAGAAATTCACATATAAAGAATAAAACTTGTTTGATATTGTTATAGCTTTCGGGTAGGGGCATTAAAAATAATTGCTGTCGTTTGGCATTCACAAAGTTTGTAGTTTACATTTTTCTGTCAAATATTTCAGCCATTTTGTTTCCTACAAAGTGTTTTCCCAAGCATTTTAGATTCTTATAATACAATTTATAATAATTTATATGTATTTATTTAGACCTTAATTTGCGTGACACTTGGTTTGCACAAAAACGTACTTCTTTACTAAAAAGAAATATTTGATATCAATATTAATTATTTTTTTCTTTATTAAGATTTTGTACTTCTCTTAAAAAACTATTTAGAATAATGTATACATGTTTCTCGGATTCATGTTTTCGCAATAGGAAGCTTTGCTAAAACAGAAATTTTGTAACGAATCTCAATTGAAAAGATTGGTATATGAGCCGGTATCTTCATCTATAAACTTCGACATCAATGAACATGCGTACGTTATCTCAGCATTCTTCTTTCATATGGATTAGGTATCTACTAATTCCAAACAGAAAAGTGACGATTTTCACCACCAAAATTTTACTGTTTCTCCTAGAGTCAAATTATTGAAAGTAACTAAAGGATATTTTACTTAAATCTGTTTAGTTCTATCGCAGAAAGTAGCAAGTTTGATTCTCGATTCTGACGAATATCAACGTGTTGAGAGGATTTACACTCGTTGAAAAACTCATGATATTTAATGTTCTTTAATTGATATACAATATTTTGATAGAGAAAATTATTTACTCAAGTATCTACCTTATCTGATCATTCAAACTTCAATGAAGACAGATATTTTGAACATTTTGACTTTTTTTTCAAATTTTACTAAGATGATGAGTCGGTTCCGCATACGAAATTATCTTACTTATGCAAAGAAATCTCTCAAGAGTATAAATTCATATTAAGCTGTCACATCGAGACACGGTGATTTCGATGTGTTACAGGAATGAAACAATACGACTACACCCACAACTTATGGATGCATACAGAAAAACAATCGTTGCATAATTCGTTGCCGCTACAAGTCAATCAATTCGATAACGAAATCTATGATGAGGGCGTTATTCCTATCAAGCGCAGCACACGCTTGCAAGAGTAAAGATTAGGGTTGAAGCAAAATGCCAGATTAAAGGAACTTATTTAAAAGGCCCGCAGCCTTGGGGGGACAGGCGGGATTAAGATGGGGGGCGGGGCGCGGATTTTTTATTGATGTCCGACCTGATTACTTCCCCACCACTTTCTTTAGAGGGAGATCACAGCGCATGCGCTCCTACGTTTTAAATAACTGTTGTTAGATATAATATCTATTCAATGTATAAATCTTAAAGAAAAATATTTTTATGCTTCATAA
>JAPDSC010157490.1:90152-100462 GCA_026290005.1 Latrodectus geometricus | reverse complement strand
CAACAATAAATAATAATGTAAAAAGTAACTTATTATGAAAGTATGAAAAAACAAGATCAAATCAAAAAATGTGCAATAATATGTAGAAACAAGATATTATTCGAGAAATATATTTTCATTTGGTCATTGAAGAATTATACAATATGAAACAATTTTTAACGTTTAAAAATATCAGACATTCCCTGTTTTTTGTTATACTTTTTAAATTTATATTTTTAAGAAAGAGTTGGGATCAAACAGTTTCTTGTGTTTAAAATGAAGATCACCATACTGAGTTCAAAGCCTCTATAGTTCGGAAAATTTTTATTTTCAGCCAAATTTAGTTGAAAACAAATTTGGACTTTTGCAAATTAGAACGTTAAAACCGTTTTAGAATGTATATTGCAATAGAAATAAGGTAGCATTCATGTGTCTTATTCAAAGGCATTTTTATTTTATACTATCTTGGTTATTCTATATTGTTGTTCTTCATTTTGTTAAGATAGTTTGCTGGCTTGTTATGTTATTACTGAGCTATTACTGCAGCGGTAGCTTGATGAGAAAAATACTTGCTTACTTAAAAGGCAGCTGACTAAATATCTAACACTATAGAAAATCATCTGCTGCGTAGGGTTATGCTATGCTTAGAATAATCCTACGCCTATTCAAGTCGAATGTTCTTTCGTTGATATGGCAATGATCATGAGATAAGGATACCTTTTATTCTTATCTAATGATAAGGATACCTGTTCAGGTATCTGCTTCGTCATTTGACTATTTTTCAGAATTAAGAAATGATTAACAAAATTTAACTACTTCAGTCAGGAGATATAAGCAGATGGAAATGTATCACAACCTTACATAACTAATAGTAACATGAGTTATAAGTCTAATAACAGCATGTGATGGCTTACTTTTGTACAAATTCATATTAAGTATTACTTATAAAACTTGAATATGCCTAAAAAATATTTCTTTTACTAGATATACTAAACATAAAAATTTTAATTTACTTGACAGGATCCATAATAATTCCCAGCCATGAAATACCCATAATTCCTTTTCCTCAATCTGGATCGTTATCTGAAAAATTTATGATTCAACATCTAATAAAAATATTCTGGTGTGTGGCATCACGTTAACTGCATCTATATCAAGCTCCATAAAATTTTATTGGTCATCATTATAGTAGGTCAAATATTTTGATTGCAGCCAATTATTTCTATCTTCCTTGATGAAGACATCGATTACTGAGAAGCTTCATTAGCATATGGCAGGCAGAAAATAAATTTGTTCTCTAAATTTTACTTTAAATTTTACTAAATTTTACTTTTATATAATGTTTACATACATGCTAATTAAGTCAAAATAAGCATGTATGTAAACATTATATATATATATATATATATATATATATATATATATATATATATATACGGAGAAATACTATCTATATTCAAACTAAGGGAAAATTTCATATTAAAAACAAGCAGCAAAAATTAAACAATTGTTATTTTTACAACAATAGATGTGGTCAAATCATTCCTATATGTGATGCAGAGTTTCAAGTTATACATGCATGTTTCTGGATTGCTAAATATCAATCTTGATTGTTAAAGGATTAATTACTTTATTTTTCAAAATAGTAACAAATAAATACTCTAGCTGAATATGTTCATTCACTGCATTTCTATTGATTTAAATTATATCATTTCCATTATGATGATTTAAATCATTTCACACTTGATTCAATGAATTTATTGTTGACACTTGAATTTTTTCACGTGCTTATTTAGTTTTGGTAATAATAAGGAAAATATGTACCTAGATTTTAGAAATCCTACCTTTTTAAGGAGTACATTCTTCATTCAAAACATAATACTTGTTATGTCTTTTTACTGCACGGAGCACCAAAATAAGAAAAATATAATGAATTAAAATCATTTCTGACTAAAATTTTGCTTTAAGTTATAGCTTAACATATAAAATATATAAAAAAATAGTATAAATATATATATTATAGTATATCATATTATAATATAATATATATATTATATTATAATATAATTGGAGCCTAGGAAAAAATCCATATGCATAAACCCTCTCAACATGGTGGGCTTCCGTAAGATCAGGTATTGAATCAATTACCTCACAAACTTGGGAGCAACGCCTTTCTCCATCAAGTTTCTATGGTTTTATCAAGTGAACTCCTTTCTTAGTATTTATTTAGAACATCCTACTTCCGGCTACCCAAAAATAATAAACGCCGCCAACCTAACGTAATTGAGACATGGTTAATTAATGAGGTTCACCTGTGATCTGGCACTCTCCTGTCAGAACTTCACACCATGTGAAGGAAAAATATCCCATAAAATTTAGACATACATCAGACATCTAAACACAATATCTTTTGGTGGGGATATTAATGAAAGATATCCATTACGCGTTGAAAGAAATGAAATTCTTTTAAAAAGTAATTTCCTCTCTAATTAAATAATATTTAAAAAAATCTTACTCAGTTCTGATTACATATATCCATTAGATTATTTGGCTATTGAAACTTATTTACTTTTACTAAAATCTAAGCTTATATTTCACTTTAGAAATTTATAAAAAAAAATTGTTAGATAAATTACAGTTGTGAGTGGGAAAAAATGTCAAAATAAAATAAATTAGTAATATTTCCATAGATGTAAAGTGAAATGAACAATCAAAGTAACCTTTTTAATAAAACAGTATTTTAAATAATTCTAATGTTAAAAATACAATTTTAAATAATTTACAATAATAAAGCATAAATATTTTCTTTAATCATTGATAACGAAATAAATTATTTTATCAAACGAAAATGTTAAAAAAAATATTTTCAGAAAAAGGTTCTAGGTAATTATTTCCGCTCAAGGGTTCACTTCCGAGTAGGACCTATAAATTTAAATATTATAAACATCCTCATCTGATGAAAGAATCAAACCTAGGAATTGTTAACTTGAAAGCCAAACACAAACCATTCCAGGTGCCAAATTGGCTCTCCAAGAAAAAGAGGAATTCTAAAAAATACATATATTTACAAAATATTGAAAAAGGTGTTACAAGAATGTGACCAATTAGCTATAGCTTATATTAGGAACATTATAAACTAGACTTAAATTTTTCCTTACCTTTTTTGTTCCATAGCAAGAATTCATTGCTCATACTAATCAGAACTCAGAGCCCTTATTATTTAATTTACTATCAGTGTAAAATGAAATTTAATAATTTTAAAAGTTATGATTTATTGAGATGCATCAAAAAAATACATTGGATTTATTAAATACATTGCTAATCCAAAAAATTTAAAAAAAAATCTTTTAAATATATGGAAAACAACTCATCGAAATTTTATCTTCTTGTATACAATTACTTAAAAGTAAGAATTTCGAAACTTAAATGTGGACAAATTTTGAATAATTATATTTTCAATTTTAAATTTTTCTACCTTTTCTTGTAGCTGAACGTAAATGCTTGAAATACGAGAGTCCATGAGTTCAACACCTATGTTCGTTGTCTTTAGCAAACTTGTGAACGTTAAATTAACGTAACTCTTCTAGAGTAGCGTGATAGCTTGTAAAGGAGAAAAAAAAATCGAATACCAATAAGATATTTTTTTTATTTACATTAGTTTGAAATTATGAATCTAAGTTAAGTGTCCTTAACTTGTTTGCTGAAACTCCATGGGCTGGAGACGTATTCATGCTAATCTGTGACTTCCAAAATCCTTCCGCTGGTTGACCGGGGATGTGTAAAGAAAGGGGTCGGCCCAAGTAACCTCTTCATCTAACCACAGTTAAAAATTAAGAGGTGTCATTGATAAACAAGTTTTCCAAATACATTAAATTTATGGTACAGTTTGGAGCTCACCTTCATGACTATTCATGTGTTTAGCGTCTTTAGACTATTGAAATAGCAAGGTAAAACCATTTGATATAAAAACATCGTTAGAAATGACATCAATTATCTTTATATGGTTCTTACTAACTCGTGTGTGATAGGAATTATTTTAATTACAATCAACCTAATCTACTAAATGTATAATATGACCTCTGGTCGATGAAGGGTAGTTTTCATGTTTAAGTAATAAGTTGAATACCTATCCCGGTCAATGATTGTTGGGCATAGAAAGCTCATTAGCCCTTCGCTGACTCAAATCATCTTCATTTAATATGGTTTCGTTATTTTGTGACTATATATCCAGGTTTATACTTATATTTAGGTTTTAGCTTAGAAATATCTTCTTATTCTATTTTGTAACATTAGTTTTTCCAAGCATCTTCAATTAAATAATGAATCGAGGTGCTTTTTTCGAGTAAACTGTCCACAAATTAGCTATAAAATAAAGGTATGCAATGCTATAACTTTTCTATTCCCTGCTTTGCCTCGATTTTTATTAAGTTTATAGTTTGCTCAATAAAAGCCGTGTTTATCTGGGAGAAAAAAATAGCAGCTTTTATACTTCCGGAAAACACTGAAATAGATACCTTATTCAGAATATTTTCATTGCGACAAAAGAAATTATATATTGGAATTGTATGGAATATTCAATAATTTCCACTAAGTGAGTCGAGTAAAGTGTTCTAACTCTGATTTCATCCTCAATTCTTGACGATAGTCCAAAATTACCATGATCAAGCAATGTTTAGCGGCTTTTGCATAAAAATAAGTAACTTTTAACATTTTGCATAAATTAATCAAACAATTGACTTTTATAGTCTTCATTCCAAACTAATTAAGCATTTAAGTTTCTTACTATATTTAATTTAATTCATATATAAAATGCATTTAACAAGTGCGTTAAAATTAATGCCTTTTAAATATGGTTTCAATTATAAAAAACGGGGAGAATTCAAAGTCTTACTCTCACTAAATTGAAAAAACAATTCATTTTCTTAATATCGAAATATCTTGCACACAGAATTTAATTCTGTATGTAAATAAACAATCTTTTCAGCATTTTAAGCGGAAAGAAATCTTTATTTATAAAACGCAAAAAAAGAGAATAAACTCAAGAAGAAAATTAGTATTCACTTTTGTCCCAGATATTAAAGATTCTAACATTCCTACAATTCGACTGAAAAGAAAAAAAAATTGAAAAGTGGTGGGAATGGTATGACTTTCACATAGAGGTCATGTGTTATTGAGGTTAGATTTGTTTATGAGAGCACAACATCGCGAAGTGAAATATATTTAATTACAAATTCTGAAATCCAATTGATAATCTTCAAAGCTATCTCAACTGACGAAATAATAATATTGAAACATGAAAAAAAATCAACATCTCTCAAATAAAAAAGATTTAAAAAAAAAAGTGCCCTACGTCAACACGGTTTCATGCATCTCGTTCACCTGTCTATCAGGGTTCTTTTCTGTTCAACCTGCCACCTGTGTTTCCAGTGACTTAGTTTTCCATTCTGTTGAAGTTTCTAATTCTTCTCTTTGATAAGATCCACGGAGGCTGTTATTAACAGAGAACTTTCACTCCTTATTTGAACAAACAAATAGACCCGGAGGGGGACGGAAGTAAAAGAGGAGGGATGCAGCGTTAGATTTTTGTGAAGGCGGAAAATTTTCCGGATTCGAAGCCAACCAATCTCTTTCTGAAACACCAGGAACGTGGGTTGTATGCTGTATCTTCCAGACATTTTCAACCTAATCCTTTCGGCTATGGGATTTTTATTATTATTATTAACTCATTTCATTATTACAAATGTTGAATCTTGCTATCCAGATGGGTTGGGGTCAGCCTTTTCGCGATAGCTATCGCCACCGACATGTTCCAAATAGCCGAAGACAGCGGTAATTAGGAGGTGCATATGCTTCAATTGTACCCTTTCGCAGAATTCTTGGTTGTGTGTGTATGTATTTTCAATCAACCTGCGAAGGAAAGGTATACTTTTACCCTTGAGCGTGTTTAGATCAAAAGCAGTTGAATTGCTACTTATATCAAAAAATGTCCCATTGACCTTTAGAAGAATTTCATTTTCTATTGCTGCATTTTCAAAAATTTTACGTTTTGCTGTTGATAAGTACAATTTATTTGAAATTATCATTCACCCTGATTAATAACTTAAATTAAAATATTCTCTGTGAAATTAGACGTTGCTTTCAACTGAATTAAATTGCATTATTTTTTTCGTAAATTTGCCTGGGAAAATAATAGGTTATTGAAATATGCTTTTGTAACCGGAAGCTTATCCCAATAACCTATCTTTTTTTTTTATTATGCTGATTTAACCCTTCTTTGCATGATTTTTTCTTTATAGGTGAAATAAATCAAGTTGATATAATTCATGTTCAAAATTAAAGGGAAAATGGTTAAAAAAAATCTTAGTATATATTTACAATATGAATTTAGCAAAAAACAATATGCTAAAAATTTCCATCATCATCCAAAGTTAGATCATTAGCTTAGTACTAAATAGAAATAAAAGAGGAAAATAACAGAAACACGTGTTACAAACCTTTCTTCCACTCATTTTCAATTTTTTAGCAATAGAAACTCTAATATAATAAAACAAAATTATAAACGAAATCATACGTTTATTGCAACTACAACAAACAGCGGAATGAGACAACTTTAAGCTCGTTTTACTGATAATGACGCTTGTTTATTTTTGACAGCTATGTTTCTTTTTATGCAATGGACATTAAAAAGGTATCCAAACACGATCAACTTAAAGTGAACTTGTTCTTTTATATAATTTTTGGGCATTATAGGTTATGATGGAAATTTCCACCATTATGCAAAGAAGGGTTAAAATAATAAAACAAAAAGTTGTGTAATTTTGATATATGGTTAATTTGTAGAGTCGACAACATAGCTGGCATTTTTCTCTTGAAATCATACTTTATTAGAGGATGGGGATTGGATCTTACGAAATATTTGAAACACATAGGACTTGGCAATCTACATTCCTCGAATAGATTTGGTATCAAATTCATCACATTTACAACACGTATGATTTATCTTATATAATTATTTTTTATGTATTATTGAATAACAATTTCATCTTCCTGTCTATCGAAAGGATTAGACAAAGAACTATTTTGTAATTTTCAATTCTGCTAAATTAATGAACCACCAAAGTTAATGGATATATCATCAAAGTTCCACACCCTACCAATGGTAGGACTTTATATGATATGAATTTTTAACATACATAGAACCTTTCAATATTATGATCTTCAATCTCAACATTATGGTCACATTTGAACCTGCTACTTTTAAGACCTAAATACTACGACACTTTTTTCGTGGATTCCAACCAATTATAGCCTTAAATACCTTTAATGATTTAGATTCCAATTTGAACTGTAATTTTAGGTCTTATTAGCCCTCAAAGGCAGAAAGTTACTATTGAATAGTAAACAAACCAAAAAATTACAATATTCATTACAAGAATACCACACCTTTTAATATTTTGTTCCATGGCTATGAAAAATTTCAAACCATTTGCAAACAATATTGCACTTTTTCAGTATTAAATATTAGTGAAACATTTTTTCAGCTTTAACTTTAAAATACCTCAGACAACAATAATCAGTTAGTTACTAATCCGTAGTTTGATAATTCGTAGTTTAAATATTGAATTTTCTAATTTAAAAAAATGATCAATAAATAGAGTTACATATTTAAATAAATGAATCATATATATATATATATATATAAATATATATTATAAATTAAAATCTAAAAAATAATTTTTCATTAACTTATCTATATACATATTTAATATATAGAAATTAATCAAATTAAATTTCTGATTGATATTAAAATTACTCGAACATTATCATGTAGTATGTGAAATAATTAACAATATGCAAATGAAGAAATGATTAAATTTAAAAATTCAGATGTAAAAATACCGAAAGAAAAATAAAGTTTGACATATTTTAATTTAAAAATGTTTAAAGAACAGCGCAATTATTTATAATCCCTAGTCAATGGTATGTATAGTTTAAGTGCTCTTAAATATTCAATTTGATTTTAAATTGAGATACAATATATAATTGTTGCAACTTCAAACTAGATAAACAAAAAATATTTGACCTTTTCTAAGAAAAAAACCTCTGTCACATTCAATACTTCACAGAAGAAGATAAATCATTGGGCGTTAACGTGAATATCAGGATTTAAATATGCCAAATCTTTATTATGTGTATAAATTTCTTTTGCAATCATTTATTCAACTATGCATTACAGTCTTTTTTATTTATAACCCATCGAATACAAGACATGAAAGAGGACGAATAATAAGACTTAGAGAATATTGTCTCCTTGGATTTGGTTTATTTCTCATTCTATGATTAACTCTTTCGATTGGTGCCTATGATTTAAAGTGGATATCCAGCCACTATAAATATCCACACCAGCGACATCAATAGAGTTCAAGCTATGTTGAAGTAAAGCCAAACTGCTGACGATTCTGCTGGGAGCTCGCAAATTTTTCTCTTTATTGAATACAAGCAATTCAGTAATATATAGAAATATCGGTCTTCAATATCAATAAAGGTAAAACTAAAATATTAATTTCACCACAAGCATCAGATATATTATCAATTAAACAATGGGGAAAAACACTTACCGTAGTCATGGAATAATGGTTTGGGCAAGGACTACACTCGATGGTCAAACTCATTTGCACGTGTTCCAGAGGGGAACTATGACTGATATAAGATAACACGATGAGATCCTTGATCCGTACGCTCCCTAATATGTATGTGTAACATGCAGTGTTTTCATTCTAATGGGTGACAACGTATGATCACATCAAGCTGTAATTGTTAAAAAAAATATTTTGAGGGTGTTAGTTTGGAGCAAAGGGAATGACTGTCTCTATCTCTAGACCTCTCCTAAAGTATCTATAGGACACTGTGGAACCATAAAGCATCAGTAATCGACAGGTTGCTGCATCAAGCCCCCTTCTAATGTCTGTAAGAAAGCTTTAAAACAGCTTACTTTGTGCCTGGTATTAGCTTACCATTTCGGTAACAGACAACTTAATAGTCAGCTTGGATGGTCGATTCCACCAATAGATTCTAGATGAGGATGGGCATATCCCTTATTAAAACTCCTTTTTGTTATATTTCTATTACATTTTGCTACACAAAACTGTAATTATTCTTTTTTCCAAGAATGGACTTTTTCCAGCGTGATTGCTTTTTTTTATCGTAAATCATTTATTATGTTGCAATTTATCATTATCATCAAGAAAAATTAGCATTTTTTATGTTGCAACCAATACATACCTTTTTTCTACGTGTCATCCAAATTTGGTATTTCTACATTCATCCAATTTTAAATTAGACGAAAGAAACGGTTGTTTCTTAACATTTGGAGGGCAGTGTATCTGACTTGGTTTCAATTTAATTGTTTTGAACACAGAACTAAATATAATATAGTTGACGCCGTCCACACCAGTACGTTATTAGGCTGTACTATGTCGAATCTTAACACATTAGATTGGGATGATATAATAGTGTGTGCTGTACAGAACACAAGAACCAAAAAACACAGAAAAATCCCCCGTTCATATAACTTTCTTGAGTTAAAATATCAAAAATGCTAATATTTTAAATAATACATAGTGCGTTTGTAAGTCAATCAGTCGTGAAACATATTTTGTCTACTGAAAGAACTTCACACATAATTGAATATACATTTCAATTAACTATCTTAATATGCATGTGAATCTCACCATACTTAAAAGTCTTCAGCAAATTATTTCGCTTAAAATGGGAAGTTATTTAAATTTAACATTACATATATTATAAACAGCAGTCTGTTTAAGACAGTATAAATTTATTATATTGTAACAATCCCCCCTTATTAATAATAAATAAAAAGGATCAAAATCCAATTTCTTCAATCATTTTTATTTATATATAACATACATATTTATTTTAAAAAATAAAATATAATCAAATGAAAAGCAAAACTTAATGTTAAATGACTAAGAATTAAAGATAAAAACCAGAAAAAATTACGAAAAATTGAGAGCATTAAAAATTTGTTCTTATTATAATGAAAATAAGAATAAAACATTTATAAATTATCCCCAAAAATCTAAAGAAATAAATAAAACATGTATAATTGTTCTTGAAAACTTCAACCAAGAAATAAATGTAAATGAAAAGTTAATGAAGAGAAAATATTTCTAAAGTAAAAAAATGACGCGTGTATTTGTACACACACACACACACACACACACATATATATATATATATATATATATATATATATATATATATATATTAGGTTGGGGGAAAAGAAATCCATTATTTTTACGTGAACTTTT
>JAPDSC010157490.1:68256-89752 GCA_026290005.1 Latrodectus geometricus | reverse complement strand
ATATATATATATATATATATATATATTAGGTTGGGGGAAAAGAAATCCATTATTTTTACGTGAACTTTTTGTAACTTCTTTCAGATACGCTTTGTAAAAAGGTTTAAAACAGTTTTCATGTAGATTTTTAGGTCTTGTGCGAAGCTACGACTGCTTATATGCTGTCAAGTTTGATAATTTTTGATATTTTATAGACATTCTCGACGATATTTTATCCATGCGAGGTGCATCTTTAGCATCCAAATACCCAAACGGAATCGACGAAACCAAAATTTTGCGTAACTGGTTGTTACAGTCATATATAGAACGATAAACACCATTCACAATTTTAGCCACCTGGTTAGCATTTTCGCCATTATAAAAGAAAAACTAAAATGTATCGAATTTTCTGTTTGTTGTCTTCTATTTTTAAAACCTTGTACTCGTAACTGAATTAATCAAACAAAAAAACCATAAGAGAATATTTTAGTGTCAAATGTCACCTTTCCAACGAGCATAAATCTGAAAATGTTTGATAGATACCTCACGAGATATCGATCACTACACGCGTCTACCGAAAAAATAATGGATTACTTTTTCCCCAAACTAATATATATATATATATATATATATATATATATATATATATATATATACTTGCTGATTAGATATTGTTTAATCCTTAACTCGTGAGAAAGTTCACTACTTTAACATAAAAGTGAACATTCACAATTTTCAATTGTGAACTAATGGGTTTGGTGATAAGAATGGTCCTAGAAATTTTAGAATCAGAATGTTTCTATCCCTTCTCTAAGGTTTTCCACGATTGCTTTCAAAGTACATTAAATTGTTTTAATCCTTTGTCAAAACAAACCCATTAAAACCACTTCCACTTTCTTCCCAAATCCCTTGGGCCTCAACATCATAAACATGCTAACATCAGGGAAAGAATACAGTTAGAAAAGTATTAGGAGTTGTTGCGTCAGGATAAAACAATCCATTTATCCTCTGCTGTCCAATTAACAAGCCATTACATTTTTTCTAGATCTAGAAGATTAGCACTTGGCTAGACAATTGAAGCTTTGCTTTTCGGTAGCTCACGCGTTTCTCTTTCTTTTGGCGTGGAGGTGTTAGAAAAAATCTCAATTTGGCTTCCGACGAATCAGATGGTAAATCCAACTTCAAGGTAAACGCGTCGCGTGATTTTTGGGTTAGATTCATATGATAGCCTGCCGAATATTTCGTGATTTTTAATTCCTTATCCTCCAACTGTATTAGAGTATTGTTCTAAAATGCAAGAGTTGTGCCATACTTTTTAAATAGGGTAAAAAATAAATTTAAATTTATGAATTGTGACACAGCACTTCCAGTTTCAATCAAGAACTAAAAAATGAATTTTCAAAATTTAATCTAAAGATTTTATCAATATTAATGTGGACTCTTATTATCTAAGAACATGTCCAAAATTTTATTAGTTTATTTAAAAAAAGGAGTGTTTTTCCATAATTAAAATTAAAAAATGAATAAAATATTATGAAGGAAGGCAAAATTTAAGAAATCAGAATTTTCTTTTAAAAGTTAAAATCTTTATACACGCAAACACTCACAAAACATAAATAAGTTTTGAAAATGCTTAAATTGATATTTCTTATAAAAAAGTATTTTTTTAAATTTTATTCAATTGTAAATATTTTCTTCTTCAATCAAAAAATTCCTCAAATTCTGATTTCGACTAAAACATGATTCTCAACATAGTAAAGTGTAGCATGAAAATGTGAAAGTTATACAAATTGAAGAAAATTACACTACCTAGCACATGTTAAATTTTTACATCAAAAAGTTAATTTCATAAAATTATGCAAACTATTACAGTTCTAATTGTAACTAAGATATATTAATGAATGATTTTCCACACATAAGTACCTAGTTTCTGTTATTCATTTATTTTAAACATTATGAAAAAACTGCGTGACTACGATTTTTGCTTATCTAAACAATTTAAAATCCATTTAAATTTTTAAATTTTATGATTACTCGACAAGATTGAAGAATATAACCATTAATCAAGAATAAAGAGAAACAGAATCGTGGAACAGGAGAACTTGGCATTTTTTTCAGACGGAGTTCTATCTTCTCAGGACGAGATATCAATATAGTACATCGTTGTGTGTCTCCTATAGCATTAAAGAATTTGGATGACGACATGTATTCTTTTGGATTAGAAAAAGATGCCTAATGAAATTATCTGCACTGTGAATGAAATTTTAAGCTGATATAGCAAAATCATGGGGTTTAGCAGAGTTTGAGCTACCCATCAGAAAGCACCTGCATGCTATTGGGGAACGAATCACACTTTTATTAAAAAATATTTTAACTGTAAGCATTTATACCATTTTTTATATTACTAGGTGGAAAATATGGGTAAAAACAAAAAAAATTATCGTCTACAAGATAGATCTGCAAACCGCGTGACCAACAAGTCTTGATGGGAAAAATGAGTTGATAAAATCCTTTCATGTTGACATGGAAGTCAATTCTCAACAGAACACTGAACCTCGTCATGCTGTTCATTGTCTATAAGACACTGGCATTCTACTACAGACAACAACATCTTCTAACTTGTCTTTCCCTAAGTCCATTAAGGGCATCATTTTGTCTACAACTGTTAAAGGAGTACAAGCTAACTGCTCTGATAATTTGTTACGTTTTCCTGTGATTTTTTGCAAGAATGTACATTCCTTATACAATGATTTATATAATGAAAGACTTAAACGAAAGGAAATTTTCATTGCATTATTATTCCTCACTGAATAAATCAAATTGTACTTTTTATTTTTTATCAGTTGCATATAATTGATATGTCTATCGATTATCTGTCTCTCACTTTCTTTCTTTCTCAGCCGAATTTTATCAATATAAATACCATTTAATAATTTACAGTAAAATAATTCATTTAAGTATTTATTTCAAAAATTTTTTTAATCTTATAAAACAATTTTGGTACTAAATGAACAAAATCCAATTCGAAACACTGCTGACTGCTTTATTGTGGAAAAAGGGTAATAAATGTAAGTTTTTATAAATTATAAATAATTCATACTTTATGCAGATGGTTTTTCAAAATTAAAAATGATGCAATACTATAATACACACCCGTAAAATAATAGAATAATATAAAATGTTTATTAACTCTAGTAAAACATTTTAACTCTACTATCAACTGAGCTGGCATCCGAAAAATTAGAACCTTAGTTTCAGTTTAGTAGTTTGAACCACAACAAACATCAGTCTTAGACTTGGATGTTTGCTATGGTCTTTAACTCTTTAACTAGTCTTAATCCTTTTTAACAAGGTCCTGATATGATTAGCTTTTGTGTACAAAAAACGGCACTTGCACAACAAACAAACCAAACCTTTACTATCAAACCACATAAATAAATTTCCCTATAAAAATAATCATTTTAATTAGTTTTTGTCATAAATTGACATGAACATATCTAATTCAATGTGTTGATGAATTGTTGATGAATTAATGAATTTTTATTGTTAAAAATTTTTAAATAATAATGATTTTTCTTAAGCTATTTCCTTTTAACAAAAGAATAGTATTTGAGTACGTATAACAAAAAATATTGAGGGCAATTCATTCTTTAATATTATTTATAATTTATAATAAATAAAAAATCCCTACATAATTAAATAAATCTACAAAATTTTCCATTTATATTTCCCAGCATCTTGTAATAACGTTATGAAAACAAATTTAAATTAAAAAGACAAGAAATACAGTTAAAGTTAGAATAGCTGCTGTTGTTTTCGTAAATAGACTTAATTTATTTGTCTTTAATAACGATTGGTTTTCAGACATCATGAAATAGCATAAATATAGCTTCCATGACATTTATCAAAAGCACAATCAAAAGTAGTTAAATTTTTCAATTATTATAGGTTATTTGAATTAAATGGACAACTAATAATTATCTCTGATTAATTCTCAAGAAAAATATGATAGTTTCAGTTAAATAAATATAGACTTATTCATATGTTGTTTTCCTAAAATTAAAACCGAAATTAATTTTCATTTCTATTCAAATTGATATTTATTGTTGTGTAAATATTATTTTTATTTTGAATGGAAAAATTTTATATGTTGTTCATATAATCTTTGCAGATACGAATGAGTTTCATTGTTCTCGTAACAACGCATTAAGTCCCTTTCCCACGTCTATTAAATCAGGCACTTGCAAGAAACCTTGGAAAATGCCAAGGCCTGTGGTTCTGATTTAAATAATCTTGCAAACAAAAATTCATACTAGAATTCATTTAGTCTTTCAAAGTCGATTATAAACAAGCCGCCAAAAATGTCTTTTATCAGGAAGTGATTGACGTTTTCACCATTTTGCTTGAAAAAAATTTCCAGCTGAAGATTGTTTTTGTGGTCACGGTCAGCCAATCAGTTTGCTTGTTGGAGAATTGTAACCCTTAAAAAATGTTATTTTAGAAACTTTAAAAGGGGAAAAACTAATGGAATTGGCGACATAAAACACCAAGGTCGTCACGCTATGCAATTTTACAATATGCAATCAACTTGTATTGAACATTATAAAACACACATATATATATTTCCAATAAATTATGAAATTAAAAGAAATGAGGTCACTGTGTTTTCCATATCCAAAAAATTTCTTTGTTTTACCTAAACAATGGCGCTCGTTTTGGTGAAAATATATTTCACTCAAATTTCTTAGCAAATGGAACAAAACGTTCTTCTTGGAATGTTATTGTTATTCTATGCAATCAAATATAGTATAAAGCGTTATTGAATATGTGTCAAGTATTAAATATAACAAAGCAGAAATTGAAAATAGAAAATGCTAAATATATGATAATAGTTACATAACAAGTTGTATATCAACATAAATGAAATTCTTATACTGCTTCTCTTGGCAAATTTTCGACTGGTAATCATTTGAGAACAGATGCATGGGATACCATGAAAATATTATGAGGATGTTCATCACAATTTAATTTATAGTATAAATTATGCCTGTTATTAATTTAAACCATAATCACTCACACACAAGATTGAGTTAAAACCTTTAAAGTTACCCATGTCATGCATGTGTAATTAATTTGGATAGAACAATTTGTTCAGGAATTCTTCTCGCTTCAAGAAAGCTGACATAAGTACAGTATCAGATTTTCTCTTCTTCCTACATTCCCAGAGCCATATATTTTATTGGTCCTTTTTTGTAGATAAGGACTAATTAAATCAGGACTTGCAGTTTTAAGTAGATTCTAAACTACTAACAACATCAGTACCTGAAGAGGGATTCAAACTCATAAACTATTGATAACTTTGTTGAAAAAGAAAAACGAAAATATCTAAATTAGTCAACATAACTTATTGTATAGTTCTTAATGACATAAGTGATGAAGTGGAAAAATCTTGATTACATTTTATTGCTTTCATTGCTTAGCATGAAAGTGCATCTGAATGATCAGAACTTGTTCATAAATTCCAAAATTCGAATCTCACCTCTAGTATAGATATTTAGCATCAAATAGCAGTCATCTGAACAATTGTAGCAATTATTTGAACATCTGACAAATCTTTTTTCTTTTATTTTTCTAGCCAAATTCATGAACAAATTAGTCCTCTGACATATTCTTGTGTATTTTGGGTTGACTTGCAAGGCATTGTTGTTTGGCATGGTTTCTTGAAAATTTTTGCAAAAAATTGTTTTTTTTAAGTAATAACCTTTGGATTTTAAATATTTTCAAAATAAAACAATTTTTTTTATTATAAAAAATAATTATCAGTTAAAATTTCTTATTTTTCATATTAAATATATCTTTTGTTTCCTACTAAAACTGTGATATTACAATATAAAGATATTTTAAAATTTTTGCGCTACATTCATATGAATAACTACGTCTCTCACGTTTTGTTATGTAAGCAGTATGCAGATTAAAATTTATATCAGTAGTTCATTTATGTACAATATAATTAATTGTTGAATTCTATTACAAATATTTTAACATTCCTTATATATCTCTTTTTGAGTGGATATTTCATAGATGATAGATATTACTCACATGTCTCAAGGGATAGAACATTGAAAATACCCACACAACCATACAATAACAGTCATTTTAATAACATGGAATTAGTTAACAATCATTTTATTGAATTTTAAAGAAAAGAGTGGATGCACATAAAGCAGAAAACAAACGACAGTCTTTCACTTTTTGAGTGATTAAATTTGAACGTGAAATCTCTGGAAACCATAAAGAGTTTTGGTTATTATTCTGTAGTCACTATTTCAATATTATGGCTATTTTGACTAAAATCTACATTTTACAGGACTAAGCACTATATTTTCCTTTCACTTTGAATTAAAGGCCATAGCATTATTATAAATATTTTAACTAACAATATATTTAATTATAAATATATTATCATATAGAAGAATATTGAATTCCATAACTGCCTAGTAGCTAGCTTGATCTGAAAAGCTTACTTGATGATTAGGTTATAGCGAGCTGTAGTTTTTTCTTATCCAGCAAGATGCATAAAAATTTCAATTCTTACAGTATCACATATATTTCTTAAAGGTTGATAATTATCACAATTATTTATTGACTTATTTGGTATTCATAGAACTTAGAAAATATACTCTAAAGAGATTAAATAGATATAAATGTAGTAAGCAAAAGAATCACCTCCATAAAAAAATTAGATCGGCCCTTCCTTTGACCTAATTATAACACTGTTCAAGTCGAATTCATAGCAGTGTCTTAAAATCTACAAAGAAAAAATACAAATCACAAAAAACAGGAGAATGAAAATTCGTAGAAAGCAAACAACTAAACTCTTCTTGCCACTGACGCGGACGTAATAAAGAGGTCAATTAGACATAGTGACAAGTATTCAAATAGAAAAAGAAAAGAAAGCACCTACTGCGTAATAGAAGATGTGGGCCTGAGCTCTACGGGAGATAACCAGGTGAAGCAACAGTGCGTTCACAACGAACGAAATAAAAAATGACCACCCATCGCATGGGTCACGTGATATGTCATTGTTGCCATCAACAGAACATTAATTTATAAAGTGGAAGATGCTAATAAAACATATTCTTTCTGTAAACATTCCCAAACATTATTTTTCTTGTTGTACATGAAATTTTCTAGAATACTTTAAAAAATAATTATAATTTAATCTTAAAAAAGCAGGAAATTTAATTATTTCTCATATTTTCCGTAAACTGAAATATTAAGATTAAATAAAGAATCGCTTTTTCTTAATAATTAAGTCCACTTAAGGCAAGTGAGAGCCTTTCATTAATAAAAATAATACGCTCTTCTAATGTATCGGAATTTATTAGAATTAGACGATGTATTAATAACGCTTTGTAACTTAAAATATATCTAAACTTAGCAATAACTAATAAATACAATTAATACTTAAAATAACTATTGTACATTTTAATGACCAAGTTATCCACCTTTTCAAGAACTTGACGTTAAAATTCAAGGCATACACTTGACGTTAAAATTCTAAATGCCCTTTCATAATTTTATATTTCACTTCTAATTTATTAATTCTAGACATGCAATTATTAACTTTTGTTTATAAATATTATAATGTACTATAACATTTCAAATCTGATGATTCTAAAAACGTTTTTGTTAAGGGATATGTAAAATCTACAGAAAAAAATACACATTAAAAAATAGGATTTTGCATGTGAAACTTACTTTTGATTTTAGATGCGTATTTGATAAAGTCATACTTGTATAAATTTACCTGGATTTTTTTTCTCCATTTCTAGATAAATTTTATAATTTTAGAAATAATATTGTTAAATGTTATTTATAAGTGCTGAATTTTACGTTTCAAGTTAAGTTTTATAATCTTAAATATGCACTTTATAAGTGTCTCTTGTTAGAATGAATTATAAACATGAAAATACGCATGTAATTTTTATGTTTTTAACTTAATTTTATGAGTTTAAGTACATATACTTTCGTTAGTGGCACTTAGAGTACTGATGCTAAGCGAAGGACTCTATAATAATTTATTATCAAAAAGAACAAAGTAATTCCATAAAGTTTAAATTTTGTTATTATTTTCTTTAACATTAAGAAAAATAAATATAAGATTATTGTTTGTCATTTTTATATTTTATCTACACACCGTGGAGGCCTGAGTAGTAAAAATGGCATCCTTTTTATCGGAAAGTAGTGAGTTCGAATTCCGAATGAAACAAAGGTACGTCATGTTTACTAATACGGACTGAAGCACAATAAATAAGTCGAATTTACAATTTTCCTCTAAAATAATTAATCTGGTGGTAGCAGGCCATATCTGAGGGTTTTCTGCTTGATCCCTTCTTTAAAGTTACGAGGTTCCATTTTCGGGTTCATGATGGCTCGCCAATTGGATACCTCACTATATAAAAGAGCCATCACTTCCTAAGCGATGAAAAATCCAGAAGAGTATAGCATTTTTTGAGGACACACCTTAAGTCTAAGAAAAGAGTCGAATTTATTTTCTAAAAATTACTAGAAAGTACCATTTCATTACAGTCGCTAAATTTGTTCATGAAAGACAGAAATTAAAATCGTTTCTTAATCACTACATTCGCATCCGAGATTGACCTATTGAAGGAAATGCCAGATGGCTGACATTGGCCGTGTTAATTATTTAAAAAGTAAGAAATTTGGGAATGTATATTTGAAACATTTTCCAAAATGCCGCTCAAGCTGTCTAGTGGTTAGCGTAACTAACTACGGATAGGGAGGACCTAGCTTCGAATCCCGGCTTGGGCATGGATGTACTCTCTCTTTCAGTGTTTCTTGTCTTTTCCTCAGATGATGAATGAATGTGTCCCGCCCTATAAACCGGTCTGTGGTGGTGTGGCGTGAGCGATGCTACTCGTACTTCCGTGACTTGGTTCACAGGTGCCTACCGGGTAACGATAAAATAAGTAGCAGTTTCCGGCTTTGTTGCGGCAAATGGGCTAATGTATTTACTTGCTCAAGGGTGCCCGCCATTAGAAATAAAAAAATATTTCTCCAAAATTTCTTGTATTTAAGATCTACTATTAAATGTGGAGTTTATATTTTCGATTTCCAATGTTTCTATTTTAAAAGAAAAAATCTTTTATTCTAAGGCATTTTATTTTTTCTCAATAACAGTACGTTACACGCACAGTTTATTTTATAACAATTATTTTCTATAACAATTATTTTGCGAATTATCTATAAAAATTTTAAAAAATACGAACTTAAAACACATTGAACTCATACTTGGGTATGAGTTAGGAAAATCATTATATAAGTATATAGTAGTAAATTATTCACAAAGAATAACTTTTCTCGATATAATGGTAAACTTATTCATATACTTATCATTTCTTGCCAGTCGTACAATAAATAGATAAATTATGCATATAAAAATACATTAAGCTCTATATTTTTATATAGGATACCATAGAAAAAATACATTTTTTATTCTAATAAATTATTTATGCGATCGATTCGCTTTCATGATTTCATTTACACTCCCTATTTATGATGGGTAAAACAACTTGTTAACAAAGAAAATGCGGAAATTGCTTCGTAGCCGGCTCTTGTAAAAAAAGAGCTTCATTTTCCTCTTCACAAGCCCTTTAAACTTTATTTTTGTAATGTGTAATAAATTATAACTATTTTAGGAAATTGCATCTCTTTTAAGCTTAATCATTTTTAATTTTCCTTTTTTGTAAAGCTATTGCGGAAGGCTTTGAAGTCTACATTTCTCATAATATACTCGAAGTATCTTTCTCTCGATGAATATAGAGTTAATAATACTAAACGACGCGTCAGAATTTATTGGGTTAATATTTCATTCCAAAATATGTTAAGGGAATACTTATTAAACAAGATTAATTATAAAAAAGATTTAAAAATAAACAATATTTTGATAATGTATCAAATAACACTTCGGATATTTGGTTATGAAAATTTGGTTCAAAGACTCTTTAAAGAGGTCTTCTGAAAATGCGATAAAATAAAGGAAAAAACATCAAACCATCAAACCTCTTTACAACACTTTAAACAAGCACTATTTTTAAAAACTTCAGTTAAAATCAATTATTAAAATTTTAATTACCTATTAAATTTTAATTATTTTAAGCTGTGCCTCAAATTTCAGTTTCATTCTTTTTCACGTATATATTGATATTCAATTAAAATAAAACAAATAAAAAAAGCATTTCATTGTTATATCAGTAAATCTGTCTAGTGGTTAGCGTACCTGACTACAGATGGGTGGGCCCTGAGTTCGAATCCTGGCTCGTGCATGGATTTACTTTCTCTCTTTCTTGTCTTTGTGTGTCAATGGTTGCCTACCCTATTAACGGGTACCTATGGCATGTGTGTACTGAAGAAGTCGGACTCCATACCAAATATGGTTCAGTTGGAAAAGTGGAGGAACGCACCCCATATTGCCAGCCTGGCTGGCACACGACAACAACATCAGTAAATTATCTTTAAAAAAATTATATATTTGGAAAATGATTGCAAATTTCCTTAAAAAAATAACTATCCCTTTATTGTTTGATTAGAAAAATAATACAATTCTCTACTAGAAAAAAAGAAAAGTCCTATTTTTTGTATTGCAAAATTATATCCGTCAATAATGCGTATCCATATAATATAAATAATAAACACGATGCAAGTACATGGTACATCTAATAAGGTTGGATGTTTAAAGTAAATGAAGGTACAAAAATTGACGGAATGGCATTTCGCCTGAATTCTTTCATTTTCTTCATAAGCATTGTAAAACTGTAACAAAATGATAAATGGAGGCATTGGTACAAAAACTTGACGTCAAATATATTTTTATCACTTCCTCATATCAATGACAAAATAGAATACTGTATTTTGCTCACTAACTTGCATTAAAAAAACTTTGCATGCAATTTTCTAATTTGTATAGTTATAATATTTTAGAAAATGAAAAATGATTTGATTTTTCTCATTTAAGTAGCATTTTATTATATTTTTATGGATCTATAATAATATTTTAACGTGTCTCTACAAAAGCAGAGAATAAATATTTGAGCACTCTAATCTGTTGTGTAAAACCGATTATTAATCATTTAACTGACAAATGCTTGATATATTTTCTTGAGAAAAGTTAATTTTATCTCCCCATTAAATAAATTTAGATAAAATCAACTGTAAATATAATTTTTACTTACCAATTATATTGTAATTTGTTATTTTTTGTTTTACATACAAAAATCTGATAATCAAAAAAAAATTTTTTTTTAATTTATTCTATTAAATAATGGTAAAATACTTTTCTTTTAATTCATAATTAGCTATAAAGCAATTATAATATATATAAAATAGTAGGTTAACACATTTTTAAGTACATTATTTGAAAACTAAAGAAACATGTATTACACAAAACAAAAGATTTTTAAGAACTAAAAAAACGCTTTTAATAAGAAAGAGATAAAACATATGGAAAATAAAAGAAAATAATAATAATAATAATGGAATAAATAAAAATGGGAATTAAATACAATAAAAGAAGAAATACAAAAAATTAAACGAAAAAAGTAAGACTTGTTTCTTTTTATAAGGGAACAGGGTACAAGGGAAAGGCATTTTGTAATCATTTGCATAAAAGTTCTTAAATATCAACAATACAGAAATAAATTGTTCCCGACGCTTTCGAAATGAAAATTTAATAACATCTATATTTTTGTTTTTCATTACAATAGGAATTATTTCTTTATAAAATAATAATAAAGAAATATGGTAAATTCTCATTTTAAATGAACAATTGGTTTTCATGAAAAAATCTTTTCTTTATGAAAACAAATGTATTTTTAAAATTTATGAGGTAAAAAGCATTTGATGTTTTTAAATTGCATTATTAACTAGTTGAAGTATCAGGAAATGCAAATTTAATTTATTTAAAATTTATTGTACAATTAATCTACCAATAAATCATAATCAAACCAAAATATACACTACTGAATCGGCATAAAATATTTAGCGCTCTGCTTATGCTCATTTAAAATGAGAAAATGAGATTGGTTGGAATTATATAATATATATATATATATATATATATATATATATATCAATTGAGCCCCTGTGTGCAGAAAATGAATATAGATCTACAAATTAACCTTTTAATTTTAACAAGATGTATTTTTAAGTAGCAAATTTTTAATTTACTACAATTACAAGTAGCAAATTTTGATTTAAAAAAATGCCATGTAATCTGTGATTGCAATAATCGAAATTACATTATTTTTGTTAGAAAGCAATAATAAAACTTTAGTTTTGTAATCCATACAATAGAAATATCACTTTCATCATTTTTTTGTATGCAATAATAACACTATATTCTTAACAGATATTTATTAATTTTCCATTGACTGTACCAAACTGCAATTGTCACACTTGAAATGTGAAAATTATAATTCCCTCCCAACAAAGTATAGATGATTAACTCTATACTGTTTTTGAAAACTTCAAATACAAAATGCACAATTGTAAAAACGTTTTACACGGTATTTTGACTGACTACTGTATAATTACATGCCAACGAATGAAAATGAGCAAATCGCGTGTCGCTTTTTAATAACCACTACCAGTTCTTCAGTGAATCTAAAAGGAATGATTAAAATGGCTGTAAGTGCTGTCAAACTTAGTTTTATTACATATTTTCAGAAAATGCTGAAATGGTAGTTTTCTAATAAATTACAAGTGCTTCCCTTTATGATAAAGCAAAACCAAAAATATCTAAATATGGTTTGCTAAGTATTTTTTTTAAAACTGTAAGACTCATATGTTGGCGTAAATTAACCCTTTCGTCTCTTACAGGTATATCTAATAAATTTCATGTTCTTTTTATTTTTTACAAGAAGGAAATGAAGCAATATCTAAATTTAATTAGCTGAGTGTTCTAAAATTGTAAATGTCCTTCACCTATTAATTTAACACTTTTACCTATTATTACTCCTTAAATTAAGTAAATTGCTTTTATACCTATTATATTGATACTTACTTCTCTCTAAGGTAAAAGAAATACTTAAGTGTGATTTGTCGATTATCTAAAGTTTTAAATACTTTTTTAGATTTTAAAATTAATTTAACTATTTTACATGTATTGTTGTTATTTAAAACTACTATACGTAATTAAATGTGTCAAAAATTAACTGAACGTGTTAATGTTTAGTATTTTTATTATTCATAGAATTCAACCAATATAGTTAAATTTAAATAATAATTAAGAAAATTATGCAGATGGTAAGTTTAGACTATTAAATAATTAGATAATATAATTATTAGATAAGAATAATTATTAGGACCTAATTATTTGATAATAATTAGTTTTTAAATTAGATTCACACACATTCATCAAACATTTGTTAGGTAATTATCATTAATAAACTTTTTATTGCATAGGAAATCCGTCCATATGCCAATCACCCTGTCTAGTGGTCAGCGTGCTTGCCTGCTGAACAGGGATTTTAACTCAGGGCCTCATAGGGGAGGCCCAGAGTTCAAATCCCTGTTTGGTCGGTCAGAATGTCCTTTCTTTTTCCTATTTTAATTGGAGTATGAATGGTTGCCTGCACTACAAACCGGTACTTATAGTATGTGTATATGGCATACAACAACATCTGACCTTAAAAAAATGACTCCAAAAATCATTTAAAATAACTTTCATAAATTTGTTTTGTGACAAAAATGCTCACATTCTTTTTATAACCTTTCAACAAAACAATATGCAATTACATCATTCCTTAATATATTAGTTTTATATACGAAGTATTCCACAAACATTAACCTGATATCATTAATATCTTATACAACAGACCTCATATTAAAATCAGTGGTCAATTCCTTCAAACATTGAATACTTATCATATTTATAATAATAATATAATTATTGCGAAAATCAAAGAAAATCAGTCATCTAGATTTTACAAACTGTTAGTCCTGAAATGTTTATAAACATAAAACTGGGTAAGTATTTTAAGAATAGTATCATCAGATAAAGCTTACATGTAAAAGAACATGAAATCGACTTTCAAAATGATTTTCTGGATTCTATAATGATAGTAAATTCATTTGCTTCGCATGTAGTACTAAAAATATATTAATATTAAAAGTAATAGTGTAAAGCATGAAAAATAATAATTCCGTTTAAACATTCATTAAGATTTTGAGAAATTTATATAAATAAAATTGGATTTTACTTACATAAAATAAAAAATATTTCTTCGTCTACCAAATACTATTTGAAAATCAAAATTTTGTTTCTTTTGATCAAAATTAAATCTTAAAATCGAATAACTAAAAAAATTTCAGATTTAATATAATGTTTATGAGTAAAACAATACCTGAAAAAATAAGACTTTATTGTCAATAAAAATAAATATTTAGATTAAAAGCTTTTTTTTTTGTAAAAAATGTCAGAGAATAATAGTTAATATTGAAAAGATGATTAAATTATGTGGATTAGTTGTATTTCTCCAATTAAAAATCATTCGAAGAATTAGCATTTAGCTGAAAATACGAATTGTTATATATTATTTGAAATATAAAATTCATTTGTTTATTTCCCCCTTTAATAAGAATGTTCGTCTAATCATTCTGGTTTTAGGGGAATTGATTTTTAACACCAGATGGCGTAACGTATATGTTCTTACTTCAATCAATCACAATGTTAGTAATGTCAATGTCTTTAGAAGTTGACTTATGTCTTAATATATTTTGTTTTGTTGATATTGAATACTGATGATTAAATATAGTTATTCATGACTAAATTTTAAAAAAAAAACTTTACATTTTTTTTAATTTTTACAAATTTTAATAGAAGTATGGTTTATAATTCTTTCACCAATGTCTTTTGTAAATAGAACTCAGACTTTTCGTCAGATGCATTTTTGACGATAAAATATTTTCTCTCTATCAATTTGGACCCATATTCAAACAGACATACATATATGTGTATGTTACCTACAATTCAATGTGTATGTTGCCAAAAATATATTTTCTATGTGAAATATGATACCTCTATATATGTCAATAATGCCACAATTAGGAAATTTAATGAATTTTTCTACAAATAAACATCAATTAAACAAAAAAATTTTTAACAGACATATAAATCAAAACTCACCAAATAATAGCTCGCAAACATTAATATCAATACTATATCATTTTAGAACTTTTGCATGGTGCGTGTTCTCTTGAGTTATTATTATGGTGCGTTATCTCTTGAGTTCTGAGTGGAAAGTTGCATGTTCGAAACCTGTCACTGTTAAACTGAAGGGAAGGTGCTTGATTTTCTATTTAATGCATGTATATTCATCATAGCTGGTAGGATTTCTTGAGATTTCTTCCCTTATATACAACATGTGTATACTAGCGACCATTTGTACTGATTCCTCCGAGAAAATAACTCTTTAATAGATACTTTAAGACCTTACTACAGTCTTTAGCTATTAAGCTATCCATTGTATTATGTAAATTATAAACGATGATGTGCCAGCCACTCTGTCTAGTGAACAGAGTGCTTGACTGCGGATAGGAAGGTCCTGGTTTTGAATCCCGGTTCGGGCACACATGGATGTACTTTTTCTTTCTTTCTCTCCTGTCATTGTCCTTTCCTTTTATGAATGGTTGCCTACCCTATAAACGGGTAACTATGGCATGTGTGTACTGAGGAAGTCGGACTCCACACCAAATTATGGTTCAGTTGTAAAAGTAGAGCAGCGCATCCCATATTGCCAACCTGGCTGGCACTCGACAAAAAAAAAGTAAATAAAAAGAAAAACCATGATGTATTTGAGGCTAAATTTTATATTTTCTGTTAAATTACATTTTCCACTTTAGAATTAATTTCAGATAGGAATTTTAAATTAATTCAGAATAAATTAATAGAAAACAATTGTTTTAGAGTATGTTCCCCAATTTAACAAATATTAGAAAGATTCGGCATAAAATAACACAAATGTAAATAAACACAATTAAATGTACAATATCCGAGTCTATATCAAACTTATTATTTGTATTTTAATCCTGGTACTCTTAGAGTAATGAGCTTCTAAAATTAGGAATTTTTTAATGACATTAGAGTTCTAAAAAATTATTATGATTTATTATAATGTTTAATATATGCCTATATCTATGCATAATTTCTTTCAATATTGCCTTTTGGCCTGTTATTACTGACACTTCATGATGATTAGGCTTGATACATTATCACTTCATGATTACTTTATTATCGCTGTCTGAAAAATCCACTAACCATAAGCACATTCGATTATTTTTCAAATTAAGAATAAATCAATGACACCAATTAATCAAGAAAATTTATAAATACAGCATTAAGTTTGTGATGCAATAATTCAAATTCACGCGTCATTACTTAAATAAATTATTTACTTTTGCTGATAACAATCTAAATGGGAAAGTTTTCGGTTCCACACCCAAAGTAGAAGGAATTCCAGAGAGATTCATTTTTTTATAACACCCGATTCTAACAGTAATTTTTTTTCTAAGTCAGTAAATTTTGCTGTTCTCATGGGATGAAAAAAAAAATGAGAATGTCTTTCCTTCTATTTATATATATATATATATATATATATATATAAAATTTCAAGGAAATTAGATATATTTGTTTTATTTTTGTACATGAAAGTATAATCTTCAATCATAAAACTATACGAATTTAATTTAATATATATAATTATATTCAAATTCCGTATTGTATCATCAAAAAAGCCCGACTTCCATTTGTATATTAACAGTTTAATTCAAGGTCAACATTCAATGGTTCTGTCCTTTTATGTCAATTTCCGTTATCTTTCTTGAAATCTTTCTGTTAATTAATCACAGCTTCTTGTAATTCTGTGTTGATTTTATACTTATTCTAGTTTAAATACATGACTAAAATTCAAATTCTCTAAATGATCATGATCATGATTCTTCAATGATCATGATTCTAAATGATCATGATTCATTTCAAACTAAACTCACAATAATGTAAATTTATGAAAATATTTCGAGTTTTTATTAACTTTAATAGCATAGGACAATAAGTTTTAATGTATAAATATACATTATATATATATATATGTATGTATGTATATATATATATATATAGCTTGCAAGATGGTAACTTGTCAGATATTAGACTAAAACTAAGCATATTATGGGTTCGACTCCTATTGCTGATATTGGTTTTTTAGGGATTTGAAATTCATTTTAAATATTATCTGCTTGGAAGACATAACTTTAATGCACACATAAAGGACCAAAATTTGACCTACGTTTTATAGTCAATAAAACATTAACTGTACTTATTAAAAGATAAACAAATTATAAACAAGATATAGGACCCTAATTAGTAGAAAACATTAAGCACTACTATAATTTTTATATATGTATGTCCTCTAAGCACGACGTTCTTCAGAGGAATAATGTATCAAACTCTTTATTTTTTATGTACTATAGTATGTACTTGATAGGGAAATGCGCTACAGCTTGATAACGCTTTTCCGTATCAAGCTGTAGTAGTAATGACTTGGAAATCTACCATTTCAAAATAAGATCTATTTATTTGTGAAAAAATTTGTTTTATATTTGTTAGATATATATTTTAGATTGCATGCTCTAGGATACAATGTTTGTGGGTGATGATTCATTAAATCTTAGCCAACAGTTTAAAATGGATTTCGGACAACAAATATTATAATTTGAGTTGGGAATGTAACCCTTCCATTAAAAACTAAATAATAAACCATTCAACTTTTAGCACTGAATTTCTTACTGTAAAATAAGAAACTAGTGTTATATTTTATTATTAGGTTATTTCTTAGCTAAACAAAATAGATTACTCTGATTTGGAAAATATTCTTTTGAATTTTTAATATAGAATCTTTCCGGTCTTAACAGATAACTTGCCACCATATATTTCCTCTTTATTTTATATTTATAAACTTATTCAAACATTTTAGTATAAATAATGTTCATAAATTAATATATAATAATATATTTGACTTAATTCAATAGAGCATAAAAATTTACTCTTAATTCAAAAGTAAATTTTTACTTAATTAAGTTTCTGTGACTACATTTTTATATTACTCTCTAAAACATCAATTTATTTTTATAATCCAAAAAAGGCGTGTATAGAAAATTGGTTTTAGCATTTAAAGGGAAGTTATCAAGCGATTGGCGAGCGGAGTTGTTGTTGGGCCTTACGAGCTATTCAAAAGATCTTCAAATCTTTGACACCTGGGGATAATTGACATGGATTATCTTCGGAGCACTTGTTAGACGCATCATTTATTTGAAGAAAAAAGGTTTAATCTTTGTGTGGCATCATAAAGATGAGAACGCAATTACCCAATACAAAGCCAGGTATGAATTTTTTTTATTGTGAGCAACCATTTCCCGTGAATCTATTCAAAACTTTTTGCACTGGAAAACTGCTCATAGTCACGAGCTCTCCTTTTTCTTTCTTTTCTTTCTTTTTCTTCTTATCCAATTAGGAAGAATATTTGCTTCTTCTTTTTCATGTTTGGAATTTAACAATTTTCCGCTTATTTTTCGTGAATAAAGACTGTGATGAATGATATTGATCTAATTTAGAGTTTTTAAATAATTTTCCCTACCGCTATAAAAGTTATTTTTAAATCTAGACAAAGAATCCTTTTTTTAAAGAAATAGTGTATGAGCATTTTTAAATGCCGCGATGAATAATATTAATTTTATTCAGAGTTTTTAAATGTTTTTCTTTATTTATATATAAAATATTATTTGATTCTTCATGAAACTTATAGTTTTAAAAATAGTGCATGAAATATTTTCGAAAATTGTTGAATGACTTTCATCAAATTCAAAGTTTTTAAATTATTTTGTCAATCCTAATAAAAATGTTTTTATTTTTTCATAAAAATACCACTTTAGAAACATTTTAGAATTGTTTTCCAAAACTATGATTAATCTAATTTTTAAATTATTTTCTCTACAATTATTAAAAAACATTCTACATGAAAAATACTTTTTAGAACTAAATGTATAAATATCTTCAAAAATTGCTGTGAATAATATTAATTAAATTCAAAATTTTCAAATAGTGCTCTATACTACCGTAAAAATTACATTTTTTCCTTTATGAAATATTTTTAGAAACAATATGTATAAGCATTTTCATAAACCGGAATGAATGATATTGATATAGTTTAAAGTTATGATCTATTTTCTATACTTCCAAAAAACACAAACACACACACACACACACAAACACGCACACACACACACACACACACACATATATATATATATATATATATATATATATATATATATATTCCTAAAAAACAAACTCATAAAAAATAGTGTGATAATCTTTTTGGAAACAAGAAACTTCCCGTTAAAAAAATCGGAACTCAAAAGGAGAAGAGTAAAATTATTATGGACGAATATTTGAAAAACTTTTTAAACTTTTTCAGAATATTGCTAAAGTCTTGAAAATTGTACACAGATGGAGTATTGGAATGATTAAATGATAAGTCTTATTGAAGAAAAAATATTCTTTATCAAAAAAAAAAATAATAATAACGTTAATAATGTTGCACTGATCAAAAAATTGTAAAACTTGTAAATTAATCACGGAATGTAAAAGATATTGCTAAATAAATTCCAAAATTTAACTATGATGCAAAAACATTGGAAGTATTTTAGAAGCAAAATATTTAAGAATAAAAAACTAAAAATTACAAGCGAAAACAATCATCAATATTAAAGCTGCACAATTCCATAAGTATACAAGAAAGAGATTTCTCTTTGGTTAAATACAATGAAAATTGTGCTACAACTATTTTTCAAATAAAAAATTTTACAAATTTTTATAAAGTGAAAGTAAAATCAATAAGAATATTAGTATCCTTAGTTTCATATCCTGATAAGTCTACTGTCCTGTTTATTTACCATGTGGATTGTTTAATTTTGATTTCCACTTAATTTAATATTCCAACTGGTTATTATATCCTGATTAATTATGATAGCTAAAATATTTTTGTGAATATTTGATAGTAACTGAAATAGGTTAATAGATTACGATGATATAAGAATAAAAGACGAAATGATGAGGATAAATAACTTATTCTGAAGATGGCTTTAGACTTTTGTAAAGCTTTTAGCTTTTGTAAATATGTAAGACTTTTGTATCTCTATCACGATTTGTCTTACAGGAGGATTTTTAATTGATAATAAATCATTTCTACAGATCAAAAAAAGAAAGCAAACTATCATGCACTCACTTTGTTAGATGTGAATATGGAAAGCAAAAACTCTACATTCATCTCACTTTTTTTCAAATGTTTTGATCGAACTTTTTATTACTTACTTCGAAAGAAATCTGACCTAATTCTAAGACATGGTAAGCCTAATCAAAATATGTTATATTTCATAGTGAAAAGCTAAAGGGCCGAAGACTCTAGTACAGTTGTTTAATGTTGTTGTTGTTGTTGTTGTCGTGTCTATGAGTAAGTGTGAAATGCAAAAAATAAAAGGTCTACAGTCCACCAAAAGTCTTGTTGATGAGATCTGCCAGTTCTGGGGCCCGATGGCCATGGAGGATCTCAAATTGGTGGAGCTCCTAGTTCGAAGAGGGAGCGGATAATGGCTTGGCAGTTTAAGACATGATCTGGAGTTAGTTCGGATTGAGGACAGTGCTCACAGTTGGGATAGGATTTAATACCAGTTGGTGATATCTTCATGCCCTTGAAATGTCCAGTACGCAGCCGAGCTATTGTGGAGGAGAGGTTTCTTGGGCAGTCTAGATCAGGGATAGTTGTTTAATACCTAACGTGAATAAAGCCTTCCGAAAGAACTTTTCATGGATAATGGGTTATATTCTCGTAATGCAAAAGAAAAAATTCACAAAAACTCACCCTGCTAGTTATGCCTGCAGAAATAACAACTCTTGTTGCTTAACAGAAGCTGGATTAAATCTGAGATCTTCGACTACGAAATATGGTTCCATCATTAAACTATATTGAACCCTTAAATTAGAATAAATACAATAATTGTAATGAATAGTTATTAAATTTAAAGTTTCTAAAACTTTAACAATTATTCAAAAAATTCACCATTTACATCCAGTTGAAAAACTTTGAATTGAATTAAAGAAAAATCTAAATCAAGTAAGAAACATGCCAAAAATGCAAAAAAGCTTATTTTTTGCATTTTGCACTGGACAGCTTATTTTTTGCACTGGAAAACTCTCAAAAAAAGCTTATTTTGAGAGTTTTCCAGGTTTTCTGTTTTTTAATATGCGGGTATGACCTATTATCTGTGAAAAGCTCTTCCGGAATCCAATAAGGCGCAATAGATATTAAATATTTATTATAACACTCTTGAGTTGTTAAACTGTTCACTAAATAGTGCCAGAATCATATCACAACAAATATAATTT
>JAPDSC010157490.1:42799-63256 GCA_026290005.1 Latrodectus geometricus | reverse complement strand
TAATATTTGACTTATAAGTAGTTAATTAAGCAGCTATTTCTAAATATCATAAAATATTTTAGGACTTCCCGTGATATTCCAATAAACTATCCTACAAAAATAATCTAAGTTAATTCACATGTAAATATTGTAATATTAATTTTTGTAGCAATTAATTTATTCAAAATCAATGATTATAGTAATCAATAATGATTTACTTTCATGGAATTAATTTAATATATTAATTACTATCTTAAAATAGATTAACGAATCTCAATTAAGAAATTTAAATTTGATAAAAATAAATTTACATTTATCTATCTTACATTATAGATAATAAATACATAAGAAAATTAATTTTGAAATTTAATAAAGATGAACTTTGAATATTTTCTTTAAAGTAACAGATAAGATACAAGGAGATAAAATAATCATTTATCTTTCAGTAATTATGAAAAGAAAAGCGAAAAAAGAACAATTCTGGGTGCTGGAGCATTTTGTAAGAAATAAGTTAGAAAATGTTCTTTAATTAAATAATTGTAATAATTAGAAGTTTTAAATTATCAATGCTTTCGTTTAATGTACTATAAAATATATCACTTAAATAATTTTAATTTGTACGGAAATAACAATTTCACATAAATAATTAATAATAATAAAAGAAATAATTATCTATGACTGTTCTACTAAATATTACTTATTTTATTATTTTAAAAATTTACACTTTTAATAATTACATAATAATTATTTTACATCGATGTACTTAATTTTTATTAATAATTTCATTACGATAGTAATATTAATACCTTAATAATTTCATAACTACATTTTAAATAATTTAATCTCTTGTAAATTTACACATTTGTACGAATACTTACATTAACAAATTATTTTACTTTTAAATTGTGCAACGTTTCTCATCAAGAACAGTAAAAATTATCCCATAAATTATTTTTCATCTACACAAATCAGTAATTATACCCTTAACTATTTTACACCCAGATTTCCAACAATGATAGTAATTTTAAATAGATACACAAAATTAATCGTGACACTATTTATCTTTTTACACAATGATTTTAAATTACTAATAATTTTATACTTGTAAAAACAAAAAATACTATTTTTATCATAATCATAAAGGATAATATGTATTAATATATATCAATATATAGTTATAAGTTATTTTTAAAATGTATAGATCTTTTATTTAAATTAAATATGCAAGCATATTCAATTTTCGATGTTGACACAGATCAAAGAAATAATCAAAGAATAAAGTTTTTCGCCAAATTACAGAAGTATATTTTTAAATTGCATGAAAGTTTCTAGCTTTTATAGTTTGTAAATAATTTGGGGGGTGGTTGCGGCGTAATAAAGCATGTATATCAACCAGCTGATAATGTTAATTGTGGTTTCCGATATGTCCAATCATAAATATGACAAGCGCTGACGGTTTCCTTGCGTGTCGTGGGGTCTTGCGTGTGACACGCCGTTGACCACATGCGACCTTTCGTCACTGTAACTGTGTATCTACATAAACATATGAGTGTGTATATACTCGAAATCTCTTATTTATGGATATGCTACATACTTGTGGTGAGCTTACCCTCCCCCTTATTGTGCGCTTCACTGATTTCCGGTCACTCCACATATTGAAACATTTTTAGGGTTGCCACATAAAGTTAGCGATAAAATGGCTTCGTAATGTTTGTTTTGCACGTTCATTTATTTTTCAGAAAGGGAAATTTTTCATTTTTAATTATAAAATATTTCATGATAAATTATCGTAAGAAATTTTTTTTAGCTAGTGAGAATTCATAATAAATTTTAATATAAGTAAATTTTGTAATTAATGAAAAAATCTAAAGAATATTTGTTTAAGTATGGACAATAATTCAGAAATATTTTTTCTGTACATGAATTTATAATATTTGATATCAAATTTGAAATACATAAAATAGTATTAGACATTTTCTGAAAAATTTTATTACAGTTTCTCTCAGTTAGATAAAATGTTTCAATTATAAAATTAGCATTGAAAGGAAGAAAATAAATTTTTTATGAACAAAAATGAATTTATTTTTTATGAAAAATTATAGACTTCTTATTTTCAATAAATCAATTTCCAACAGAATGTTTACAGCAAATGTTACTTTAATAATCGAAATTTGAAGTTTCTTACTTAAAAGTTTATAAAAATTATATTAAAACTTAAAATAAATTTGATTCCAACAATTTTTACATTTATATTTACAGTATAACGGATTTTTTTCTGAATAAATAAAACTTGTAATTATGTAAATTAATCAGTATTCTGAGAAAATATACTCGATTTTTTTTTACTTTTTATGTAAGAATAAAATTATGTATTTACAAAAAAATTGATGGAAATTTTTTGATGTTTATTTTACTATTTCAGAGGTGCTGAAAATGTTCTAAATAAAATAAAGCTTCATTATTACTAATGACATTAACATCATGCTGAGCTAGAAATTTTCGTTTAAGAATTTCTGCTTTATGATTATTATTTCAAAGTCTGACTTTTATAAACTAAAGCATATTTTTTATCTGAATCAAGCATAAAATATGCAACGAGTTTAAATCCCAATAACAAAATTTTTCATCCATTGAAATACATTGATAACTGAAAATTGTTAAAATAACTTCGACTAACGCATGTTTATGATTATTTTAAAAATATTATCATAATTATTTTCTTATTTATATATATTTAAGTGTAAAATAAATAATTTTGAATAAATCGATTCAGTTATAAAATAATTTCACCTGCAAATAGTTATATAAAAAATTAGTTAAATCAAATCATTTTTATCTACAAAAGTCGAATTATTCAATATAATTGTTATAGAATGGAATTTTATGTAATTTAATATTTTACCTACACAAATTTATAATTTAAACATGATTTTATAAACATTTCTTTCAAATAAGGGTAACCAAGAGCAAAGAGTATTCTCGCCAACAGAAGGATAACGTAGCAATTCTGGAGAAATATGCTTGCTGATTGTATGAGTAATCATAATCTCGTTTGCCATATGTTTCTATTTTTATTGGCTTGTGCATGAAAAAGTAATTTATATAACATCTTTGCACGAAAACACTGAAATTGAATGGCAGTTGAATTTTTGCTCAAATGAAACGATATTCAATGGTAAAATGTATTTATTTAACTGGAAGTGTGACTTTTAAATTATTTTCTTCAAAAAGTAACTTCAAGAAGAAAAAATATTGCAATTATTTGTTTCTCTGTGTATGTATATTTTAAAATGCATTACACAAAAATAATTAGTTGATAATTTTAACTAAAACCAAATTGGAGAATTTGTAAAAGAACAAAACAAATTTTAAGAAAAAGTTCAGAATTTGTAAATGTTTATAAATTGAAATTCTCTAATTAAATATTAAAGTTACAAAATGTTTATTTAGATATCTAAAAGAACTATGAAATATCAAGTTAATAATTTAAATTTAATAATGATTCCCCTGTGTTACAACTTAATACTACATTAAAGTATTTACAAAAATTTTTAAAAAAATTGAGTTTTGGAAATATAAGAGAAAAGTTATAAGCTTTCTCATAAAAATTAAATGTAGTTATTAAAATGTATGTACAAAAGAATACATGAAAGTTGTGATAAATAATTATTTTTTTTATTGAAAGCAAATAAATTTCTAAAAATAAATGTTCTTAAAAGTAAATGAACAAGAATACACGGAATCACAATAATTTTAATATATTTATTCTAAATATCTCGATTTAACTCGAAACAACTACTGAAAATGATTTAGAAAAAATCCCCTTAATTTTAGTTTTCTATTAGAAAAATCTTCAATTAACCAATCAAAATAAAAGTAAATAATATGTTCTTAAAAATTTAAATATCTAATAATTTTAATCGTATTTTATCTTCTTTAATTTACTATAATCTATTATTAAAATATTTAACTTTGAATTGTATTTAATTTAAATAAGTAATCAAAAAACGTTTAAAATAATGCATTGAAATATCATACTTAAATTTATAATACTGAATATATGAAATTATATGTGAAATTATATGTGAAAAATATGAAAAAGTCTTGCTTCTCTAACAAATATCTTGAAATTTTAGTTCAGCTATATATTTTAATAAATTAAACAGAAATAAAAATCTTTGTTATTTCGGTTTTATTTATCGTTTCAAATTTATAGATTTTAGCTCACAATAGTAATCATGAATATTTTTAAAAATATTTAGTCTTAAACATATCAAAATAAACTTTTACAGTCAGAATTTGTACAATAAGAAAAGTGTTCATAACCATAAAGTTTAAAAGCAATGTTTAGGGACGTATAATGCGTTAATAAATAAACAAAACAAACACGTGCATTTTTTTAATTTCATATTCAATAATGTAAACTCGAAATCATGACAGAAAACTTTCATATGGTTATTAAGAATAAAAAACTATTATTGTTTCAGTTTTTTTCTCCAGAATTTATAAACCTTCTATGCTTTGAATAATTTAAAACATACTTTGAAGTACTTTTGTAGAATTGTAAGTATTTTTAAAATATATAAAAAAAAGTATTGTAAAACTACATGAAACCATTTAGAAATATTTAGTATACTTACTTGAAACACTGTTAAATATATGGAAGTATTTAGTAATATTTAAAATCAAAATATGTAAATATTATATTATAAAATATGTAAATATTAAAAAATGTTAATATTATAAAAATAAAAATATTTAGTAATATATACATATTTTTGGCTTTAAAATGTGTATAGTAAAAATATTCTTTGCAATTTAAAATAATGCAAGACTTTATTAGTACTGCATGTTTACAATACAAAAATTTTTGTAACTCGTGTATACAAAGAAAACTAATTTTATTGATCAAAACACAAACTATGAACCCCCAGAGTGTTACGCATGCAAAGACATTGCTTTCACATTCAAAAAATAGTGGATTTGATACCTTATTCAGCAAGATCATCATTTGATAGCATCTATAAATTTTAAATATTTGCAAAATATAAAGTCCTTCCATTGGTATTGTGGGGATGATATTCGAGGTTATTATATTAAGTATCAACTTCGTCATTTGACCATCGTCCAAATTTATGCCTGATAAAAAAAAATTTTAAAAGCTTCCTTTGTTACAAAATATTCTAGCTTTGGGCCAATTTTTGAACACACTTATGATTCATTCAAGATTCACAGCTTAAAGTGGATTCTATAACAATAGAATTATCCCCAACAAAGTGGAAATTGACCCTGAAAGCTTTTGAATTATCAGATAAGACTATTTAGTGGCTTCAGTTTGCAAAAATATACAGAAGGAAGCGTAAATCTAATAATAAAATGCACATTTCATAGTTTGATAAATGTTATTATATATATGCATGGAAAACTATTTCTGAAGACTATATACAGCGTATTTAATAAATATTCTTATTAAATTATAGTTCTTTAAATTCTCTAACTTTGCAAGCTTTTACAGGAAACATTTGTCACAGTAGCACAGAAAACAACTGAAATTCGAATTTTCCCGACAAATTTTCAGTGGAACGACAAATCAGTGAGAAACATTACTTCTAACTGACCACACCCTTATGAATTGTATTGAACTTTTCCTGGAAAAAAAATGGAAGAAAAATTGCCGATGCAGGAATTGACAGGAAATTCATTAAGATTACTGAAGATATTGGTGGAAATTTTTTCAATGAATTGAACTTACTTAGAAGTCGTCAAAAAACGGATGCTTCTGACACGTTCCATGGCTTTCAAAAACCCAGTTCGCTAGTACTGTTTTTGTTATATTTCTTAAAGGTAATAGCTTTAAAGAGAGAAAGCTTGTTTAAATTTCCTGGCAAAGGAAATCGGAAACAACTTTTTTGGGAAAGAAAAAAGCCAGGAAAATGGAAACGGGAATGTAAAGGTAAAATCCCATATTCATAAATAATGATAACAAAATCTTCCGGCTCTTAACTTCCAAAGATTTGGTTAAAATGTCAAAAAAGCAACAAAAAGTTTCATTGTTTCATTAAGATAAATGGAACCAGTTATTTAAAGTTCCATATATATATATATATATATATATATATCGTCTTTAAGAACTGAGGAATAAGGAATAAAGTCAATCTACAAGAATTTTATTTTTTTAATGCATTTTATGAATGGATAAAGTAAAAATTTCAATTATTAATTTTTTTAAAATAGTATTTTAGCAGATATATGCTAATTCATTTTTTTATTGGCCATAAGAAAAATGCCTAATTTTATAACTACATGGCTACTTTGCTATAGTATTGAAAAGCATTTCTCTTTCTGATAATCATAAATATAAATGAAGATAATTGTGGCTCAACATCTCATCAAAACTAAAATTGTTGCACTGTAGATGTTAACGTACACATGCTATCTCCACATGATCAAAAAAGAGGTGGACACCTGAGTTGGCAGGCTTATTTTCGCATTTAAAGAAATTATTAGGATCTACAAATATTCCACGTGCATGGACTTTTTTGAGCTTGATATCAATGTGTGTTGATTCTTTTACCTACCGAACATATGAGCAACAACTTTTCTTTCCACAGCACATTCTTGAGTAAAATTGATAAAAAATAAAAGAGTATGTATCAAGATTTATGATGAAAGAACTGTTCAGAATATTTGAGAAGACAAACTTTAAAATAGGTTGGAGCTAAAATTAACTTATTTAAAGGGAATAAAATGTAAAATATTTTGAAACATTTTATATAGCTATTATTTTAATTAATCGCAATATTCTTGCTTTATTATGTCAAAGTTGTAATTAATTAATTGGATGCAAAATATATAGAGCCTATTGTCTCTTCGTTATTTTTAGTTAAGAAATTTTGAAAGACAGACATCTCATCATTTGCTGTGCTTCAAAATTACGAAACATTGATCTGTGCTTAATATTATCTTAGTTGCAGAAATAGGCAATTTAAAGAAAAAATAAATTACAAACAAACTAAGAATGTCAGTATTTACATGGGGCTATAAAGACACCGTTTTTCGTGTGTGAGTATCGAGTTAGTTACCTGAACCAATCAAAACGTTTTACGGTGAAAGTGTGGTTATAAGTTAATATTCTACAGCGTCCACATTTTTATTTTTTTGTGAGGGTAGACATGATGAGAGACATAACAACTGAGGCATCAATATCATCATTTTATCATGGTTTAAAAATACGAGGCTGTTGAAATACTTATTGACGAAAAGACGTAATCGAACTCAAAACGTATGTTAATAAAGATAAACAATTTTGAAACGTTTTGCTTGCTTTTAATTTAGTTTTTGTCAAAATATTAAATCATAAGATGAATAATAATAAATCATGATATAAAAAATAGAAAATAAGATGAAGAAACTCAAGTGACATAAGTGAAAAAAATTGGAACATTTATACAAATTTATTAAGTACTTATAACAAATGATGAAAACTATATATCGATATTATTGGTAAAGTAATTATCGATATTTTTAAATAAGTAGTTTAAAATTGCAAATTGTAAATTTTGCGTGTTACGTGATATTTCTGTATTACTACTGATTATATCATAAATACGTATTGTCATCTCACATTTCATGCTTTCAAAATAATGATTCCTTTTTTTATAATTTTACCCTTAATGTTAGTGATTAGTGATTAACACATTGTGTTCACAGCAATTCTCTCAGACTTTGATAACAACCTAAATAACGGCGGAAATACCTGACCTATTTTATCTCGAGATCTTACGAATAGATAAAGACGTTTCTTTTGTGATAAAAACAAGTGTTTATTTATCATCATCCGCTCTGCTACTGGAAAATAACCATTTCATTGTTCCCCATCAGGTTTTTGTCAAAATTAACATTTATCAGTTCATAAAAAAAACAAAATAACAGTTTGAAGAATTTACCCTTTTAGGAAATGCCATTGAAAATACACTCTCATTAACTTCTTTGTGCTTTTTAGGTTAGAATACAAGAAAAAAAAATGCTCTTATCAAAATTACTAATCTCAATGTCGGGATTTGATTTTATTAAAAGCTAACATAAACTATGAGCTCCATATAAATGAGGTATTTGATTAAACGGAATTCAACTTGATTAAAAATTGTTGTTGAACATAAAAAAAAATGTTTGATGTTTAATCATAGTTAAAAATACAATTCAACAATGAGTGGTTATTATTATATGATGAAAAATATTACTTCAATAAACGGATATTTTAATTTCATGACGATATTTTGTGCTCAATTTTTTTCATTAGAGTCTTATGATACATTTAAAATTTCTAGCACACATTTAAGATATAAATGGTTGTACAATATTTTCTTAATTTATGCTTTGTTTCACATTCTCTCTAATGTCATGAACAAAGTAATAATTTGTGCATTTAAGGATAAAGTGTAAAAATTCCAAAGGATAAAAATTCAAGAGAATTTAGGTTTTCTTAATTTAGAAACTTAGAGAATATGACAAAATAAGATCAAATTTCAAGATATATTATTTTTTAAAATTTAATAAAAATCAATAAATATAAATATTAGTTAATTATTATATATTAAATGATTAAATAGTGAAAAGGAAATCAAAAACACTTTTTAATTTAAATAATATACATTATAAATGTTACAATAATGAAGTAGTGAATAGTTAAATAGCAAAATCTAATAATTCAGGAAATAATTAAATAGCGAAAATGAGATAAAAATTCACGGGGCTTTCAATTTGAATAGTCAACTATCATTTTATATTAACTTATTTTTCATCAAAAATTATAAATTAATTATTAGATAGAGAAAAAAAGATCAAAATTTAAGAGACTCACTTTCAAATTCAAATATCAATTATCAAAAGATATAAAGAAGCAATGAGATGAAAAAGAATGATAATGAGTAATCTCTTAGAAGTTGACTTCTACATTTTTGATTAATTTTAAAATTTTATTTCATTAATTAATATGACATTAATTATATAAGAAAAGAAGATTACAATATTTTTATAGAAATTCAAAGAATTGTGGAAAAATAAAAAAATCAGATGAAAAGTGTATTAAAGCTGAATATGATATAATTTTAAAATGAAATACACATACACGTTTACATTTTATGTTCCTTATAAATCTCTCTTTCAATAAAATCACATTTTTTGTAACAAACATTTTTATTTAGTAGTTTAATATAATAATAAAGCGTTTCATTTGACTTTCAGTTCAACAGTTTGAGGACTTGGCTTCATCCTCAAATTTGAATGCTCCAACAGAGTTTCCAAATCCTCTTTAAGCCGTTGGTCACTTTAATGTGGGTTTTCTGATTCAAGACAAACATAATCTAGAGAGAATGACTAACAACCAACAAACAATGGTAATTGTTAATTCAAGGTTCAGCAATATATGATATTATTCTAAATATTAGGTTGGGGAAAAAGAAATCCATTATTTTTACGTGAACTTTATGTAACTTCTTTTGGATTCGTTTTGTAAAAAGGTTTAAATCAGCTTTCATGTAGATTTTTAGGTCTTGCGCGAAGCTACGACTGCTGACATGCTGTCAAGTTTGATAATTTTTGATATTTTATAGACATTCTCGACGATGTTGTATCCATGCGAGGTGCATCTCTAACATCAAAAATACCCAAACGGAATCGACGAAACAAAAGTTGTACGTAACTGGTTGTTACAGTCTTATATAGGACGATAAACACCTTTCACAATTTTAGCCACCCGGCTATCTTTTTCGCCGTTACAAGAGAAAAACGAAAATGTATCGAATTTTCTGTTTGTTGTCTTCCATTTTTGAAACCGTTTACTCGTAACTGAATTAATCAAACAAAAAACCGCAAGAGGATATTTTAGTGTCAAATGTCACCTTTCCAACGAGCATAAATCTGAAATTGTTTGATATATACCTGACGAGATATCGATCACTACAGACGTCTACTGAAAAAATAATGGATAATTTTTTCCCCAAACTAATATTCTAATTTCCCATTATTCAGAATAATTTAATAAAACTTTATTTTATTATTCTGAATAATGAGAACATTAATACATAAAATTTCACTTTTAATTTAAATAAAATTATAAATATTGGTATTTTTTTTCTTGTGGTTTTAAAATAGTTATTAGATTAAACATGTGAGTCTTCGAGTGAATAAATAAGCTAAGTATGGCATGCTGGGAAATTTTAGCAAATTTTCACCGAATGAAAGATATTTATGCAAAAAAATTTCAAATGCTATTATTTATTTCGAGGTAAAAAAAACTACATTCAGTTGTGTATCGTTTATTAAATGTAACTCCCAATTATTGTTCTAAGGCAGATAAACATGCAATGCTAAAAGCCATCATCGCCTTTCACTACTGATGAGTTCCTTTCATCCGCTGATATGGAATCACCACTGATATCAGCAACGACGAGTTGTCACGTTCCAGAGTGAGACCTATTATCAGATTTCAAATCGTCTCATTAGAAATTGCTGCTCGGGGGTTCACAAGTGAAGAAAGTTCATAAAAAATGTTGCCTTTCCTTCGAAGGAAAAAAAAATTTCTTTTCGATCGTCTCATTAGGGTTGTGTTCCATTGGCTAATGGCTTCGTTACCAAACTCACGCAACAAGACAATGCCGGCTTAATCTATTTGTAGCTTTTAAAAACGATCGGCCCAAATGTTCTCCGAAAAGAGGTAGGCTGAGTTGGCAGAGAATCAGAAATGGGTTTTTATATTAAGGTTTCATTTTGGTTTGTCATTCACCTTGATTGGAGTTTGTGAGGTTCAGAAGGCTTCCTTTTTAGGTTTGTAGCTTTGTGGCAGTCAATAAAATTAATTTCAATATTAAATTTTGTTTCCCTTGACATTTGGTTTTATTGCGTTATTGAAACAATCTTTGATGGACTTGTATTTTTTTAAAGTTATAAATATAGTTTTTCTTCTGAATTTGCATTTTGAAAAGATAGGAAAAAAGCCCCTTTTTCATTTGTTCTTTAAAGAGATAGAAAAAAAATGTTCTTTTTTTCATTTAGATTTTGGGAGAAAAATTTATGCATTTTTGTTCGAAAAGTAAATTATTTAGGTTCTACCCAGGTTTTCTTGAAATCAATTATTTGATTAAAAAAGTATTACGATGTAAAAAATAAATTGTCAGGTCAATGTGATATTTTTAATTTTGGATATTCATTTTATTAAAAATGTACTTTTATTTACACATTCCCATATAAAAATATTTCCTTTTCATATAATGATCTTGGTAAAGTAGTAAGAAATTTTATTTGCATTTTGGAAACATCTGAAAAATTTTCATTCAGTACGTTTTAACTAGTACAAGTCGCTATTAAAACCATTCTATTAGTAAAACGATGTCATTTGGTTGGTTACATTACAGTTCATTATTTGCACTGAAGACCTCATTTCGCATTCTTTTACAAAGATTTTTAAGAATAATGTTTAAAAATAGAGTTCATTTTAGTGAAATCGACGAAAAAATGTACATTTCGAACTATTGCAATTACCCAATTTCAAAGCGGAACATCTAATCCATGAACTGAACGGCAAAGAGCTAAACACCAAGTTAGTACCTTAACTATGGAAAAAAATTATCATGTTTTCCATCACACAAGAACTAAAAAGCAGTTTTTTTATTACTTTATCATTTTCAGTACTGAAGTCCTAACTTTGTTTACTACCCCAATTCTAAAATACATATTCTAAATTTTTTGTTAGTTAAACTGTTCTTCTTATGCGATATTTTTTTGATGATGCAATATATATTAAAATTGAGTTATACTTTACTTATGCATGGTATTCTCTTGAACATTAAGAATAAAAAGTCACAAAATACAATAGCATTTAGGCTTTGATTAATGACAGTACATAATTAAATATTCCTTTTATTTGAAACATGACATGAAACTCGAAGCATTTCATCACTCTTTTCATAGTAACATCAAAAAAAAATTTTTTTCCAAATCCAAAGATTTCTATTTTATTAAAATAAAACGAAGAAGCACCTCCTAAAATTAATAATTCATACTAATTAAATAATGTAAGAATTTCCGAAATACATTTCATACATAGACAAAACACATTGCTATAGCTACCTTCTGATATCCCTGCCATGTGATATCAGGAAGTGGCGATACTACAAAGAATCATCATAATCAATACAATGGAATTGTATGTCAGGGGCTGTTTCTTATGTGATACAATGAAATTTGTAACATATGAGTGCTTTCGAACCTCATACATCACAAGATCACAGTACTGAAGCATTTGAAGTTCCTCTGGTTTATTGCACATGCTAGTTTCATCAGAAACAGTAGGTCAAGAAGTCACCTGTCAAACCCGATGTCACAGACTATTTTCACTTTTTACATCAATGATATGTAGGAAAAAATAGTTAATACAGTGTTATCGTTCATTCATACAGTTATTCTAGTCATGATACACTTTAACAATGGCAGACCCCAAACAGTTCACAAAAACGGTTGTTCCTAAAATACTGACGTCTTTGTCTCAAAAGCTAGTGATCTTTCAATTTTACATATCTGATAAATACCTGTTTTAGCCATCAAAACAATATGAAGGATATATTGAACATTTCGAATTTTATAACAAAAGTGCCGATTTTCATTGGTAATTCATTACTGAAGTCTGAAGAAAGAAAAAGACATAAAATAATTTTTTTATATCTTTTTCTTTTAACGATATCACTATCAGCAATATTTTACCGAGGCTCTTATAAATATATGCCAGAAATTAGTTGAAGAAGCATTCCCAGTTAACTATATTTATTACTTTTTTTAGTTGAAATGCTAACTGATATTTCGTAATTCATCTTCAAAAATCAAATTACAATCATCATATTCAAAATATTTATTGGGAACATTATTCATTAATAGAAATACTACACATTTTGAAATGGAGGGATTCCTGTTTGAAACTATTAAAAATATGGAGGTGGACATTACTTTTTTACTTTGTATACAACCATCTCAAGTCGTCTGGATTTTAAAATTTTTTCTTCGCTTTCAAACACATGAATATAGTACACTGTAGTTAGAACGTTGGCTTAAAAAACTCATGCTTAGTAATATTCCTTAAACATTAAAAATGCTTTGTTTAATAAAACTCTTAGCATCACGGTGTCAATATATTTCTAAAAATATTTTTCAGTATCTAAAATATTTCTTATAAGAAAACAGGGTATACTCTCTATTCAAATTATTTGGATGAAAGTAATGTAATTGTCAAACAGCAGTAAGAATGATTCAAAATCACCTGAGAGTATTTATGGTTGTGAGCAATTAAATATTTTGTTGCTCTAAGAATACTAAACATATTATTTCTAAAAGACTTTTAAAAAGAATAGCATACTCTAAAAATGTTCAATAAACTATAAAATGGCGTCATTCCTATTAACTATTAATTACATAGTTTTAATATATTAGTTAGAACAACTATTAGTACCTATTCCAAGATTTCTTATGAGAAATATTTATTCATTTTCATATCACTCATGGTGAAAGGTACATCATTAACAATATATATATATATATATATATACTCAAGAAACATTCATGGAGTAAATTTGATTCATCTTCGCTAGGTACATTTGTATATTTAGGGATCACCAATATAAAGAATTTTAAATTACTATCGATTGAAATTAAATACTTCTTTTTTATTTCTAATGGTGGGCACCCTTGAGCAAGTAAGCACATTAGCCCATTTGTCACTAGGGTGGCTTGCATAGGGTGGGCTACATTCATCCATCATCTCTGAAGAAGAAAGAACAAAGAGAGATAAGAAATGTCCATGCCCACAAACCGGGACTAAAACCCGGGAACAACAGCCCAGAAATCAGGAACACTAATCATTTAGCCATTGGCCGGCAGTTTTCCACATTTAGTTATTTGTATTCATTCTCATTATGAAGAAATTACCACCAATTGGTTTTCATTATTGATGGCATAAACACACATGGTAGAAATGTTTTTTCCAATGGCGGGCATTGGGTGATTAATCCTTTTTTAGCCACAACAAGGCTGAAAACTGCTAATTTTATAGTTACCCGGTGAGCACCTGTGAACCAAGTCACGGAGGTACGAGTAACATCACCCACGCCACACCACAACAAACCAGTTTATAGGGGAGGCCACATTCATTTATCCTCTGAGGAAAGAACAAGAAACACAGAAAGAGAAAGAGAAAGTACATCCATGCCCGTGCCGGGATTCGAACCCAGGTGCTCCCCATCCGTAGTCAAGTATGCTAGTAGACAGGTTGGGCGGCAAATTAAATACTTTCATGTGGAATTGTTGGTAAATTTAACTACACCATTTCATCTGTATTTGAAATGAGAATAACTAAATGTTTCTCTGTATAAAACTAGTTATATGTAATCATAATGTTTAACTTATTTAATAGAATAAGATGTGTATAATTTATCATACAAATCTCATCATAACATTTTAATATAAACTTACTGCATATGTTTCTCGCAAATATTTCCCATAGAAAGAAAGAAATTGCTCTATTTAAATGTTCATTGCCCCATTTAAATTCACATTTTTTTACTTAATTGTTCCCTGTCCCATTTAAGTCCTCAGTTTTCTATGTAAAGCACACAATATTAGGAAAGTATCACAATCCATAAAAAATGTTTCTAATAAGAGTTTACTGTATTTAGATCACTGTATATAAAAATTTAAAATATGTAAAAATAAAAAAGAAAACCCGTGAGAGCCAAAGAAATCATTAACAATTCAATAAAAAATTCCATAAATACATTTACTGCGAGAGTTTAACGACAATTTTAATTTTTTCTATCCATTTTCAAAAAGTTTTAAGCATTATAAAAATTTAACTAGTAACGAAATTATTATTTTCAGGCATTAAAAGGAAGTTGCCGTCGTCGTAGTTAAAACATTTGTTTTTATGTGTTTAGAAAGACGAAATTAACGACTCATTTTTTGATCCATTGATGAAAATTAGGCTGTCGTAAAAAAGTAATTTTGTTTTCAATTTAAATTGTCTCATTCAAGATGCTATCAACAAGTAACTATATTTATGTTCTTTATAGTCTTACTTTTCAATTAAATGCTTTGTTTGATAGATTCACGACTTTGAAAGACTTTTCTTAAAAATTAATTATTTGAATATTTTTAAAAAAAAAAAGTCTTTGAAAGCAACTAGTTTTTAATATTTCAAATTTTTAAGAAGTTATAGCTTTTAATTTTAGGTCTAGATTAAGAGGATTACTGCTCAAAAGTTAAATAAATAAACATGTAAAAAGTAAACTTTGTAAAACTTCTGCTTCACACACAGGAGTAAAAAACTTGAAATTTCAGGAGTTGAAATTTAAATCATAGTTCTAAATTTCTTAATACTGTGATTTATCGAAAAACGCATAATTCAAAACTATTTTTTCAAAAGTTAAATTATATGTCTATTCGTTCTATATTTATTGAAGAGTTAAAAGCTGTTTTCTAATTTTGAATTATTTAAACGAGAATTTTTGTTTTCGTTTTTCTAGGTAAAAAATTATAAGTAATTTCAAAATCTCCTAAATATTTGAAACCTAATTTGGTAGTATCTGGTATCACTGAAAAGTAAAACTTAATGTTCTAAGTTGTCAAAAACAGTACTTATATTCAAGCAGTGTTACAAATGAGAGTATTTGGCATCAGTCAAAAAATTTCTCAACCGTAAAAAAAAAGAAATAGTGTTAGCTCATTTAATGTATAAATATATCTATACTGGATTACGTCAAAATTTGGCAAGCATTTATAATATTTATTAGCCTTTTTTATTGTTAAAGTTAAACAGTAGTTATCCCTTAATTAATTGTTAAAGTTATTTATACTGGATTATATTGTTAACTTTGTCTAGATTGGATTAAAGTTACCTGATTTTCTTCAAATTAAATCTTCTTTTATCTTACATTTAGGTTGAAAATATGTACTATTTTGATAATAAAATATTCTTCTCAAAATTTCTGTATATTATTTACATAGATGAAAACAAAATTATTACAAATTCATAACAAAAACACTTTATTGTTTTGTAGCACACAGAAAAAAATTTAATTATAATTTCAAAAACATCACAAACTATACAGATCGATACTAGGTGTAACAGGGAATCTACTAAATAACCGTATTTCTTTGAAATAGAATCTGTTCTAAATATAAAAACTGAATATTTAACTCCTTGCAATAATCGGGGTAGAGGCTATTCTGGTTTCCATATCTTGCATCACACATTTTCCTAAAAAAATTAAGTAAATTTTTTAAAAAAAAGTGTAAAAAAAGTAAGCTCATTTTTTAAAAAAATTGAGTTTTCTTAAAAAAAATTAAGTAAATAAACATAGATTGCGATAAATTTAGTAAATGTAAAAGAATAAAGAGGTGGATGTAATAAAGCTTTACAAGTTTCAGATGTTAGACTATTTGCTACGCAGTGTCAAGTTTAGGAAATTTTGTTTTAAATTTTGTGTTTGCAAATTAAGACATGCAATAAAAAAGGATTGATAAGATTAAATATCAAATCAACCAGAAAAAACTATTTTTTATTGCCATTACAAAAAGAATTATTTTAATTAAAAAGAATCTCCACTCCATTATCGATCCCACATTTTTTTATTTTATTTTTTGTTATGACTATGATTGTGTCATTAAAGTGCCTAGAAAAATGCCACATTTTCTTTTTTAGAAACATCTTGTAATAAATATATTTCGTATTTTTTCAATTAAATACCAACATATTCATTATTTTTGGTCTACGATAATAAAAGCATTTTTTTTTTTTTTTTACTCCGAAAAAGTTTCCTCTTTTTCAAACTGAAATAAAATGAATTTCCTGCTTCACTTCTCCAGAATGGGATGTTTCATGATTTAAGAAAAAATCAGAATTGAAGGGGTGTGTCAACATTTATTTTTTGTAATTACATGGAAACTCTACAGATAATATGAGTTCATATTCTAATGAACGTTAAAATATTTTAAAAGTAATTAAGTAATATGGAGGTAAAATAGTAGATAAATAAAGTAGAGGTAATTAGGCTTCAAGATAATTAAGTAATTTTTGTTGTACATGAAAAAAACCCATTTTAGTTAGAATTCCACTATGTAAACAATTCTTCTATCATCCACAATATTTTTTATGCAAAATATATTTTATGTTTTGCGAAACAAAACTCTTAATTTTGATTTGAGAAAAATATTTTTAAAATCTACTTTCTCAGTTATTGATATTACATCAAAGATAAAAACATACTTCTCTTACTTTTTATGCAGTTTTTTTTAAGATAGTATCATAATCAAAATGAATATTTTTGTCATTTCAGATTAGGTTACGTTAATGCCAGATGTTTCTAGATGTCTATCGAAACAAACTTAAATACTGAACACCACCAACCACCCTATCATTTTGAGCAACAGTCTAACAGCAAGATCTACTCCTGAGTTGGTGTCCTCGCCGATGTTAGATCATTAGACCCTAAGAACTATGAATTTGTTTAGGTCCTCTCAACATTATGGTCTTTTATTAATAAAGTATCGGATTCATTACCCTTCTAAAACAAAAGACACACCAATAATAAATCGAGAGCTTTTAGAAAAATAATTTACATAAGTGCTTATTTTCAAAATTATTTTCTTAATCTAGCAAGGATTCATGAGTCAAGTGAATAATAAAACATCACATACTTATGGAAGATACGATACCAAATTTTATTATACTTATTTATTAAATGTAAAATACGGGAGCAGTGTTACATGTCTTACTTTGTTATTCTATTAACATGTAAAATATATCACTGCATTTGTGTCAGTTATAATATTGTTATGATACGAATGTAAGTAGGGCCTTTATAATTAAATTCTACCTAAAAACGGCAATAAAAAGAAAAATACAGAACTTAATTTTATCAAGTTTAAAAACAGTTTGCAGGAAGTTTTGAAATTCTTCGGGAAGTAATTTGGAAAGCTTACAGCATCAGCAAAATAGACATTTATGCAGATAGTATCTACGCATCACGATGCTTTATCATGATGACATTAACAGCACTTATACGTAACTCTAATGTGAAGCAATTGCACAGAAAAATTTGAGTGCATTAAACATCACTGGAAGAAACAATGTGTTTCAAAGTTTGTGAATTTTATGTCATGTGTTGTTAAAAGCAATGTTTCAACATAACAATTGTATGGAAAGAGTTTACGTACTACTAGACTTAGTATTAATTTTCACCTTTTAAATTTTTTAATTAATAAATAAATCTATATTTTATTGAAAATTCGATTAACTTCTCAAAATGATATTTCAGCTGGCGAAGTCAGTTAATTAAGGTATTACCCAATTATTAAATGATCACATATATTTCCCAAATTTATTTGTTGCAGCATATTAAAATTTTTAAACCAAAGTCGCATTACATTGAAGTGAAAGTTACATGGTAGGAATTAGCATCTGCAATCAAATCAAATGTATTTTTAATTTTCAATCAGAAAATAACCATTATCATTCTTCAATGATTTTTTTTCCACTGGAGTTTATCACAACATAATATTGGTATTTACTACTCTCCATTACCGGATGCTCAACATCAACCGAAGTGGGCGCTGCATCCACCAGTTCAGACGGATGGTAACGATCATGCTTCTGATTTAAAACGCTGGGCCTCACACACTCTGAGAAGAGTTAGATATTAATAACACGTTATTGGAATTGGTAGCCAAAGGGCAAGGCCTGTTCCTATGCCATGCGCACTAGGCTGCCCGACCCTTTCATTACAGGCAAAGGACCCGTGATGAGAAAAATTTCTCAATAGGTTTCCGCCACATTAAATAGTAGGTGGGTGCGCTGCTTCGTTGGGTTTTCACGCTGGTACCTTCAGGTGTTGGTCGTAATGGTTGTTAACACATGGCCACCTTCAGTGCCAGAAGTTGCCAATTTGTATTGGTTTCTCTGTTCCGCTTTTGTTTGCTGAATGCTAAAGACTGTGATCTGGTTTTGATGAATCCGTTTTTCTTCTTGTGATCAACGTCTCAATGAATCCATTAAGAAGTAATTGCAGAGAACGAGAAATAAAGTGATGTCTGCTTATGATAAGTAATTGAAGTTTTATTGAAATATAGAAGTTCCGCGAAACCATTTTCGTATTCTCAGACTTTGCTGAAGTTTAGTTTTTATAATTATAATTACTTTATAATATTACAGTCAGCACACGAAAACTAGCTTGACCAATATTTATAACTTTTAGAGAACCAGGAACAGTTATAAAAGTACACACGTAATCTGGCTGCTGAACCCATAAATTGTTGAATTCGAGACCAATGCGCTGATTATTCATTGACAACTACTAAAGAGAGGAATAAACAGGCAAATATATTTGTGATCTTTAACTAAAAAGACCACAAATATTACCTATGATCGAACTTATGATTGTGAATACACAATCTTCTTTAGAGCCCATGAAAAGTTAGAAAGAAAAGGTGTCAGTTTTGTGAATACGAGTTAGGAGGTTTGATGTCTCATATGACACCTATTATTCACGCTGAGAAGGTCTATCCATTTTAATTTTTCTACAAATGTAAACGTTCATATACTAATTTAGTGGTATCTGGAGAGAATAGTGCCATCTCAGGTGTTAACCTCGCCAATCGACCATAATTCAAAACTATAAGATGATAGGGTGAAAATGCGCTTTAGGTACCCTCCTTGACGCGTTTTCAAAAACACCGATGCCATGGCGAAAATTGTACCGCTATTTCAAAAGGAAATTTAATTAGCGACCAATAAAAAGGCTAAAACAAATGAGTAATTATTGAGCTGGCGCGAGAAAACGCTTCAAATTCGTGAGTTGGTGAAGTAGGGGAACTAAAGCACAGATTAACCGATGATGGCTGTATTTAATAATTTCATACAAGCATCAGAACCACAATAACTTTCAAAATTAAAAACATATTTATTTTATTGAATATCGCACACTTCATGGAATTAAGCTAACAGAACTCTTCATAATGAAAAATTGGTTAAATTGCGCTTTAGGTCCCCTACTTCACCAACTCGCGAATTAGAAGCGCTTTTTCTAGCATGCTCATTAATTACTCTTTTGTTTTAGCCTTTTCATTGGTCATGGCATCGGCGATTTTGAAACCGTGCCAAGCAGGGGACCTGAAGCACATTTTCACCGAAAATTTTTGTGTTCAGTTACAATCATGTTGAACAACAGGAGACGACTATTAAGATTCTGCTTTATCTCCTCAAATCTTTTGAGGTGGATGCTTAAAAATTTTCCAATATTTCTTGTTTACGTGAATATGGCTTGCTTTTTATAAAAAGTCATTTCGCAAGAAGTCAATAGCATAAAGCAATAATACGTGTTAGAAGCTAAAGTCTTCTACAGTTTTTTATTGTTAGGCTATCAAAAAAGCACTGTGAGATAT